>VZTF01006539.1:70393-195081 GCA_013397755.1 Cnemophilus loriae | reverse complement strand
GCTCTTTTGTGGCAGGTTTGCCTGTTTTTCTGACCCGGGCCCCCCCGTTCACCTGTTGACAAGGTGGCAGCTTTGGCGGGTTCACCTGTGCGAGCGCCTCCCTTCCGCCGTTCGGCCGGGCGGGGACGGGACCCTGCGCCCGGCGGGGGCGGCTCTCCGGCGAGCCGCAGCGGGCGCTTTCCGCCGTCTCCCGCCCGGCGTTCTGTGCGCGCCTTCGCTGTGCCCTGCGGCCGGAGCCGCGTCCGTGTGGCGGGCGGGAGNCAGCGGCGCCCGCGGCCGCCCTTGCGTGAGCGATGCCGCGGCCCTCCTGAGCCGGCAGGCGGGCCTCGCCTTCGTCACGTCCATGGATGTCTCTTCCGATCCGTATCTGCCCTACGATGGAGGGGGAGGAGACGGCATTCCGCTCCGGGAGTTGCATAAACGAGGTATGCCGGGTTGGCGTTTGGGTTACTTGTTTGCATAGCTGTACGTGCGGGACCGCTGTCCACGTTTGAAACAGGGACATAAAGGCTTGCTAATTATCGAACTGCTTTGTTTCGCCTGCCCGATGCCTTTTGTAGAGGAGAATTCAGTTCTGGCTGGTTCCTGTGTTGTCAGGGATTGTTTTCTCTGCGGGCAGATCAGTCCTGCTTCACATCTCATCGCCCTGTGACTCCATCTTCGATATGTGGCAGGCTTGCCTTTCGCACTCTCTCGGGGTTTTTTGTGTGTGTTTTTTTTAATCAGTAAAGCCATCTCATGCAGAAAAACAACCCTCCAAAAACTGTGTTCGTCTTTGACTACTACCAGATTAGGTAGACTTATTAAATAGGATATTTACCTGCTTTCCACTAACATGAATAGGAACAGTGTTTGTCTGGCTTTAAAGTTTCCGTACCTGGTTTTAGACTTGACCGGGTGTTGCCGTCTTTGATATGCCAAGGAAAAGCTCTGCAATGGTAATATGTCAGCTCAGCAAATATTGATGAACTCATAAGGAAACTGGTACTTTAGGGTAGGTTCTTTACACTGTTGCTTGTAAGGAAGCAGATTTAGAAAGAAAAGTGTTATCAGTATTCAGGGGAAAAAAAAAAATCCTCTTTTGAGCTTACATTTTGTTTCTTACTGCAAATTTGAAGCAGAATACATTCTGTAAAGATTTGGTTTTGTCCTGAGAAGTTGTTGTAGGAATTAAAGTTATGCCTTCAAATTCTGAGGATATAAGTATGTTTTCTTGTTTGGATGGTCGCAATGTGATGTTTAAAACAGTAAATGTAGTGAATTACTACTTTTGTTTAAATTGGCCAATCTAAAATTAGAAAGTTATCAACATTTATAGCTGCTGGCGAAGGCATTAGAGAGGACGTAGGCTGAGAATAAAGATATGATTTACATAAAATGATATTTTTTTCCTCCATGTAATTTATTGGTTTGCATGTCCTTGGAAATTCTTATTTCTGTAAATAAATTAGCTCATAATTTATTTTCATATAACATTTTATCTTTTAGTAATTTACATAGAAGGTTATTTGTTGTCTTTTTATGATTCTGTCCTGGGGTGACTGTATGGTCTGATATGTTTTTCAGCATATCTTAAGAACATCAACAAATTCCAATACAGTTTATTTTAGGCAAGCAAATTTTACACTGTCCAGGTCACTATTACATAGCAAGTGCTAGATACTTCTCTAAGTCAGATTTTAGAACCACTTCTGAGAAATTGAGGCGGGTGTTTTCTTAGAAGATTTGCAAAATGCGACTTTGGGATCTTGTCAAGGATGAATATAAATACCTGAAGGGAAGGTACAAAGAAGGTGGAGACAGGCACTTCTCAGTGGTGCCCAGTGACAGGACCAGAGGCGATGGGCACAGAGTGAACATGGGAGCTGCCCTCTGAACATCAGGAAACAGTTTTTTACTGTGAGGTTGACTGAGCACTGTAACAGGTCACCCAGAGAGATTGTGAAATCTCCTTCCTCAGAGATATTCAAAAGCTGTGTGGACATGGTCCTGGGAAAACAGCTGTAGGTGGCCCTGCTTGAGCAGGAGGTTTGGACAAGAAAACCTCCAGAGATCCCTTCCAACCTCAACTATTCTGTAAGTTTAGATTCGTAGATAGATTTAAATATGAGAACTGCAAAACAGCCCTAACATGACACTTTCAGACTCTGCAGTTGTAGTTAGGTATTGAAATGTGATCAGCTGTATATTCCTGGAAATTAACAGGTTTTAGTTGATTTTTACATTACAAAGAGTAGATACTTGCAGTGCAAAGTGGTGTCTGGCACACTGGAGTATTTCTGTTAAACATAATGTTTGCAAAAACTGTAGTGAAAACTGTGTAGGATTCAACTAGGTAGTTCCATCATGGTGACACTGCTGGGAGCCAGCAAGACAAGTCCCAGTTGTGACTTGTCATTTTTGCAGTTTCAGTGAATTCTGTTAGGGCTTGTACTTCCCATATTCTAATACTGTATTTCAAAACAAATGTTACTGGTGCTTCTTGGGCTTGCTATAGTGAATTTAGATTAAAAGAACCCCAGACAACCAGCAACAGAACCTGAATAGTATCACTGTAACCTCTTGCAATTCCGAATTTTTCAAGTGCATATGTCTCATAAGAAGATGCCTCCAGACCAGTTTGTTCCATAGATGTAATCAAAATTTGTATTTTCTCCTGGTTTACAATGCCACAATAATCTGATATTGTGATTTAGCTATTAAAATAAAGTTTAAAATGCTAGCAGACAAAACCAGAAATTGAAAGTAAATTCTTGACATTACTTCTTGTACTACCAAGATTTTTATTTTCCCCTCATGTAGATTTCACAGCATTGTAATAACAAGCTCAGAGAACATGGGTAGAGATGTTCCGAGAAAGCAGACCTAATTATTAAAGGCTGGGAAATTTTTTCCCTTATTCACTTACTGACAACTCTTATGTCCTGCAGAGTAATGTTCACATCATGCAAAATTGCTTTGTAACATCAAAGCATTTGTTGCACTAATTGACTGCAGTGGCTCACCCAAAGTAGCTGTACCTCAGCAATTATGAAATGACTGTTTAAATCATCAGGGGTCTTGGAGGTTTAATTAACGGCCTTCGCTAATGTTCAGTGAGATGAAATACAAAGTATTATAATACATTATTATTAAAGGCCTGATCTGTTCGCTTGCATTAAGAAGACTTTTTTTCCGTGCAAATACACTGTGAAACATCAAATAGAAAGATTTAAAAATATGTATTTATTAATTGTGTTTATTTTGTATGTTGATTATTTATTATTATCTCGGAAAAAAAAAAAAAAGCTAAACAGATATTATTGAGTACTTCTTACCTGGAGTTCCTTTGACTTGTGCTGTTCTAAGACTTCTTTTTGTGTGATACTAAATGCATCATTCCAGACCTATTTGTCCTCCCTGACACACTGAAATAAAACTTCAGGAACGCAGTTCACTTCTGCTCTCTTCTCTAGTAAGTAAAAGAGTTAAAAATGCTGCTTCTCAGAAAAGGTTAAAAAGTTCTGATTTAGGATTGCATATATCCCAAGTAACTGACATGCACATTTTTGTGAGAATTGTTCATATGACAAACCATATACTGCAACATATGTTGTGTAAATAAATTACTTGTGTTACGGCCTAGGTCATTGTTAGATCATAGGTAACTTCCCTTTTGTAATGTTTGCTTGATCTAACTTTATGTATTTTTATATCTTCTATTTTTCTCATCTCCTTCCTCATTATTCATTTTAAATATAAGTTGTAAATTTAGTAGTGGGAGGATCTCAGTAACTTTTCACTCGCATATCTGATTATAGACAATATGAAATAAACATAATCCATCTGCCTTTACGACTACAAGAAAAGAAATCTGTACCAATAAATCCTTTTTTCTTTTTATGTTGCATCATAGAAACAGAAATGTTTGTTTCACCTAAAGTGAAAAGCCAAAGCTCAGGAGGTTTTTTTTTCCCCCTTTCCTGTCTATTTGTGGTGGACACAAATCTTGAAAAGGCTTGGTTTATCTCTGAGGTGCTACTATTGAACTTTGATTTCACTCCTACTTTCTAAAAGATTATTTTTAAACTCTGATCTGTTTGGGGGGCAGATGAAATGGAGGGTATTATCATGCAGTACTTTGGTAAATAAATTTGGTTTTTTCCCTTGTTCTTCAAAACTTGTTCCAAGTCTTCCTGTTTGCCGTTTATCAGATTTTTTCCAGCTGATTTTTTTTCAGTTTATGTATATATAGTTGTGTCAATTTTATATGCATTTTGATTGTAATGCAAAGACCAATTTCTGCTTGAAAGCCTTTGATGCGGTTAGAAGAGCTAACTGAAGGGACAGGCTGAAAATTCATAGTTGCACACAAAGTGAAATGTATTACTTGATTACAAAGACTTTATCATTGTTAATCATCAACAGTAGCGAGGAACACTGGTGTTGTATGCTGTGCTTCTGATTCTGAAATTTAAAAATTACTTCTAGCCGGGAAGAGGAAACAGTGCTTAGTGACTCTTTTTGTAACCACTCAAAAAGAATCACTTAAATTTAAATAAACTGATGATGGTTTCTTGTCTTTTTAATTGAAAGCCTCATATTTTGAGGTCTGAATATGGAGACAGAAAGAAGCTGAGGCACTAACACATGCCTCGTGTATACAAATCTGCTTTGTTACAAGCGTAAGTGATCCTTATGGTGTGTGTTGCACGCAGGGTGCTTCTCTGCCTCCACTCCCCTTGCCACCTAATACCCAAGGACACACGGGTGAAGCAAAGCCTTGGATTAGTATCTGGCCTCTGGAAAGCTATAGCCCCTGCTGGTTTTAACACTCAGCAGATTTGGATGGTCATGTCAGGGGGAGCTTATTCCAGCCTTTACTGTAATCTGACTAGCTTCATTTTCACTCACAGAGGTGCATTTATTTCTTTCCCTTCTCCTTTCACACTGCTGGGACTAGCCCAAATAAGACATGTTGCACTGCTGTCAGCCATAAGAACAGCAGCTGAGGCAAATGCTGTGTAGTTGTGCATTGTTTAGAAAAAGGGATGGGTGAGCAGCAGCAACTATTCTTGCTGTAAGAGTTAGCAATTACATAGCTTGTAGAGAAATACCTTTGAGAAATTAGGTCCTTTTTTTGCTCTGCCATTGAATACAGCATTGACATTGTTTATCTGTTGTTGTTTTCACAGCTCTGGAATGTTTATAAACCTTTGGGAGTTTTGAGCTCTGTGAAATAGATGTAACTGTATAGTGTCTGGACATTAATATTTATAGTTTTGAGTTGTTTCCAGCAGAAAGTTATAATTAAAATCTAACAAGACCCCAAGAGTGTGTTTAAGTATTTCAGGATAACTAGTCTGACAATTCGTTGCTGTGGAAGGAGGTGAACTTGTTGCTTCCCATCTATTCTCTCAGCTCTTGCCCTTGCACTGGCTCTGTTTCTTCTCCAACAGCACAGAAACTTGATTCCAGTTCCATATAATGGCAGATTTTTTTGTTGTTGTTAGTTTTGTCTGCTTAGTTGGATTAGCATGTTGGCTTGGTTTACTGTGCAGTCGGATCAAGGGCGACAGAGCTGATCCAAGGGTGAGAGTGGGAGTGTGTGACCAAGAATGGTAGGGAGAAATAAGAGGCACAAGATCTACTCTTTGTGTAGCAGCAGTCAATTAGATAAGCTCAGTCTTACTGTCTAATTATGTCCTGAGAGGTATGTCTCATTTCTTAAAATGGAATAAGGTAATATAGGCTCAGTGTGAGACAATGGTGTATTTTGTGATGTGCATTCAGAAGATGGATATCATGTGCTGTGTAGCATATAGAAGGGGTCTTAAGCTTTATCATAAGATTATGGTCCCTTGTTAACTCTGATAGCCACCCTCTTGAGAAGCCTGTTCATGTCTCAGTTCTGTACTTTATTCTCTTGCGAGGGTGTAGTTGTGATGATTTGTTCTCTAGGTGATACTGGGTAATTGTTCAGATAATCACATGGTGATTACCACATGAAAATCTGTCGTGCATCATTTGACTACCCAGGATGTAGCATTTGTCTTAAGTCTTGATATTTCTCTTCTCATTATTTTTATGAGAAAAGAAGGAACACTGCTTACAAGGAACGGGGAGGATTGTTGAACAATTATGCATGAATCAGGAGCAGCATATATGTTGAAAAACCCGTTTCTTGTGTGATATAAATTAGCTGTAAACTTACCAGGTATTTTTCTTTAAAAAACACACCTTTTATCAGCTGCATGTTGCCCAGGGTTACTTTCAAATTTGAAAGAAATCTCCTGGGTTGCAAAAAGACAAGGCAGTATGGGATTACTGCTGCAAGAGGTGAGGCAGCCTTTAAAAATACTATGCATGACCTCGAGATTGCTGTGTGTAATCTACATAAATCAGCTTTCTGTCATGTTTATCATAGTTCCAACATCAGTCAAGACTGAATACTGCTTGTATGAGGCACATCTATAAAATATGAAAGAAGAGATATTCCTTGCCTTAGGGAGGGACAAAAGGCAGGAAGGAATCTGTGATACGTAAAGCAGCTTCTGTGAGTACAGCAAAATATTAGTTCTGTAATTTTTTTTCCAAGTGGTTCCGTCAGGAGAAACTAGCTAGGCAAAGCAGGAGGTTGGATCCATGTTGGGACCCAACAGCCATTGAGTATAACTTCATGTTCAAAGAGAAATGCAGGAGAGCAGTATGGTAAGGACTGTTGATTTTTTGTCAGACACAGTATATTCTCAAGCAATTTTGGATTGTATTTTCTACATTCTCATTAAAAAAAAGAAAAAAAAAAGAAAAAATACTTCACTTCTTCAGAGATAAAAGTTTTTTTATGGTGTCGGAATCCACTTCTCTTATTCTGGTTTCATTTGTGTAGCATTTTTGTTGTTGTTGTACTTCTTTCTCATCAGGTGTCCCAAAGTACAGTGTTTTACTGCTAACCTTAATGCTTATTAAATTTTTTTCTTTTAACTTTGTATATATATATTTTTTTTGTTAACAACTTCAGTTGAAGCAGTTCTTCAGCAATACCAGAGCTGATTGCTGAGAAAGGATTGTGCTCAAGGCTTGGAATTACATGCATGGAAGGATAACAAAAGTCAGCCGCCTTTCTAGAAGGCAGTTCATTCAAGACTTACAGTGACTGAATCCCCCAAAAGAGTTTCCTTTTTTTGAGGAGGCATGTTGCTTTTATTGACTAGAAGCTTACTGTCTAGAAGCTTGCAGTGTGTGATTGCAGCAGCTCACAGCAGTTACGTGTTGAGATTCAGGACAGCCAGCACAGCTTCACCAAGGTTCCTGCCTGACCAGCCCAGTGGCCTTCTGTGACACAGTGATTCCATCAGTCAAAAAGGGAAGGGTTACAGATATTGTTTATCTGGACTTCTGTAAAGCCTTTGACATGGTCTCCCGCAACGTCCTCCTTTCTAAACTGGACAGAGATGGATTTGATGAATAGGCTATTAGATGGATAAGAAATTGCCTGGGTGGTCACATCCAGGGAGTAGTGGTCAATGGCTCAGATGGAGATACGTGACAAGTGGTGTCCCTCGGGGTCCGTATTGAGACTGGTGTTATTTAATATCTTAATTAAAGACATAGATGAAGGGATCAAATGCACCCTTGGCAAATTTGTAGATGACACCAAGCTGAGTGGTGCAGATAACTCTCCTGAAGGATGGGATATCATCCAGAGGGACACCTGGACAAGCTCCAGAATTGAGCCCATGGGAATCTCGTAAAGTTTAACAAGGCCAAGTGCAAGGGGATGTTGGTGGCTGAAAAGCTGGATGTGACCCGGCAATGTGCACTTGCAACCAGGACAGCCAAACATGTCCTGGGCTATATCCAAAGCAATGTGGGCATCAGGGCTAGGGAGGGGATTCTTCTCCTCTGCTCTGGTGAGACCCCACCTGCAGCACTGCATACAGCTCTGGGTCCCCAGCACAGAAAGGATATCGACCTGTTGGAGCAGGTCCAGCAGAGGGACACCAAGATGATCACAGAGATGGAGCACCTCTCCTATGAGGAAAGGCTGAGAGGGTTGGATTTCTTTAGCCTGGAAAAGAGGAGGCTTTGGGATGATCTAATTGCTGCTTTCCAGTACCTGAAAGGAGCCCACAAGAAAGATGGAGAAAGGCTATTTACAAGAGTGTGTAGTGACAGGACAAGGGGGAATGGCTTCGAATGGAGAGTAGGTTTAGATTAGATATTGGAAGAAATTCTTCACTGTGAGGGTGGTGAGGCACTGGAACAGGTTACCCAATGAAGCTGTAGATGCCACATCCCTGGAAGTGTTCAGGGCCAGGTTGGATGGGGCTTTGAACCAACCTGTCTAGTGAAAGGTGTTCCTGCCCAAGAACTAGATGATCTTTAAGGTGCCTTCCAACCTAAACTATTCTGTGATTTTACCTTATTTTTGCAAAGTGTGGAAAGACTGTGTTTGCTTTATAAGGATTCTTATGAGTTGTACTAAGCCTCTGAGAAGATCAGTGTATTACTGTTTCCCTCTCTCTAGTTTGGAATAGCAGTAATAGTAAAAGTTCCGCATGCCACTTTTACCATTAGCTTCTAGTCTCATAAAAACCTAAGCATATGTAACAAAAAGGCTTTACTTTCTTTACAGCTCCAAAATGGCTTAGGTGTCTACATATGAACATCAGAAGTGTTCTCTTATCGTAGCTAGAGGCTGTGCCTATACATCTAGTATGCTAAGTGCTTGTTGTGGTTTTTAAGGCCAAAACTGTTTCTGTTTTGGTGAAAAGCCTGTAGCTTTAGAAAGCATCTTGAAACTTGAGGATTGGGGAAGAGGGAGAGGAAGGGAGGGGAAATATTTCCTGAACGTTTGCTAAGTGCTACAATTTATCTATGTAATGATGATTTCCTGCCTGATGGTTAGAATGTTGTGATGAAATATTTGTGTTCTGATAAGGGTTTTAACAAAACTTATTGTGTTGAAAATGACACTTTGAAACTGAGAATAAATTGTGAGAATTCGTGTGTTTATGCTGATGAGAATCGTTATGTTCATAGCTGGAAGGAGCATCTTGCTGTGTGAAATGCTAGAGAAGAAAGGGTAGAAAGGGAAATGAAAGCCTGGAAAAGTGTTGAGTCTTAGTAAAAGTATATTTCTCTAAAATCTCCTTTAGAATAGTTCTATACTACAGAGATCATAATACTAGCAGGAGAATGTCATCTCAGACTTCTGTATCTTAGATATAGAGCATCAGATTTTGTACAGTTGTCCTCTTCATGGTCCTGTGTAAGGATACCTTTCTACCACACTCGCTGCTCCCTGTTTTCTCACTTGGTACAAGATTACAGCTATTCGGTTGCATCAGGCATTCACGGCAGCTCTGTATTTAACAGAACCTCCTCTTCAGCTTCCTGTCTTGTTCTGTGTCTATTCCCTATCATACAATAATCACTTACATTCCAGTATTTGGTGTGCTAGCAACTGTTGGTAAAGTAGGAACCTGACATAGTTTCACTGGGATTTTTACTGTATCTAGACAATGACCATCCTTTGTAGTCTACTCCAAGTTCTGCTGTGGGTCAGGTGCAATTAATATGGTGCCATCTCTGATGATGGCATCTCTGATAATCCCCTGCAGGGAATTCCAATTCAGCACCTTGTGATATGCATAAAATAATCTGTTATTTTTTGTGATACATTTATAACTCAACTCTCCTTTGCCTTCTGTGGCATAGGATTGCATGCTGCTTGTAGATCGATATTGCTTCATATATAGCAGGGCATAAAACCAACTCCTCCAGAGCAAAGACAAGCTTTTGCCCAACCCTACTCGCTCAGGTTCAGGAAACTGTGTGATCACATTGTAACTTTGTAGGATGTTAATAATTAAGCTGTGAGTGAGGTTAATTTGTGTCGCCTTGCTTTGCAAAGGAAGTTGATTTCATGTAAAAATAATATTTCAGTAAGGTATTCTGTTACTGTCTTAATTTTGAGAGCTAAAGTAGTTATTACAGTGTGAATTTTGTTATTGTCTCTTCCACGAGATCACCTTGCCTTTTCAGGTAGCCAGACATGTGTCTTAGACTTCTAGTTGGTAGAACTGCGAATGGTGAGAGAATTTAATCCCTTATCCTAAAGCAAGGTTTTCACAATCACCTCTATTAGCAAATCTGATTTAAATTGTTGTTGTTGTTGTTAGCCTTTTATTAATGGAAGCATAGGTAATGCTTCTTTACATCTGCCTTAAGAGAGACTAGCAGCAGCTTTGGGAAGAGATTTACAGGGCTTAGCCTTTTTCTCTTATGGGAAATAGATGAGGGGGAATTTAGTATGGCATAGACTGGGGAAAAAAGTATTAAGCTAAAGATGGCAGCCAGGCTCACGTAAGAGAATGGTATTGGTGTTATTGGGGAGCTGTCTGCTGCATTTGCATTGTTGTCTGTAGTTTTCTTTTAATCTCTATGGAATTTGTAATAATAGTTGCTTGTGGATCTTGTAATAATAGTTGCTTGTGTGAAAATTATAGATTGCATATTGTCTTGATATGAATTTTGTATAATTTTCTTGTTTTGTCTTTCACCACTAAGAAAATGTCTGAATAAACAATGTAGTATATAGCAGGCATCACCATGAACTCTTAAGCAATAGGTGACTGAGGCACCACTTCGGTCAAAGTGTAGTGCCTGGTGTCACACTGCTTCTTCTAGATCTTAGAATTCACATTTGTAAAGGGAAAAGGCACGTTTTACTTACGTATAAATCTAACTGTGAGTTGTTGTGAGGGCTTGGCCTGGTGAACTCAGCATTTGTAGCATTTGGAAGTTTACAGGTAGGTCCTTTGACAAGCTTTTTGTTTGTTTGGTTTGGTTTTTTGGTTAGTTGGAAATTTCTGCTGACAGTACCAAGAAGCTCAATTAAAGATGCCTGGAATTAGAAAAAAAACAATACAAAACAACAAAACAGCCAAAAAACACCAGCTTAAGAAAACCTCCACCTGTCTAAACATCCCAGTGTCAATCTAGTGAAATGAGTTTTGGTATCTGTCTGAACTGATAGAAATCTTGGTCAATTTGGCCCTACATCTTTAAGAATAGAGATTACTGTGGTGTGCCGTATACTGTTGGGCAAATTATTTTGTTCTTATTCAAACAAGTGAGAACTAAGAAAAAAGCGCCAATATATTACAGCATTTATGACATTTAAAAGCTTAAAAAAAGTAAAGCTTTCTTTTATCACTTTTGAAGATGGAAAAATTCTCAGTACCCCTCTTGCTCTTCTTATTCTGCGCAGTGAAATAAATATTCGTGGGGCTGTTGCTCTGCAAGCTGCTTGTGAAGAAACTAACTAGTGATGAAAAATTAGCAGAAGCTATTTTCTTTATACAATATTTCCAATTTTTCATGACCGAGAACTATTCTGTGATTTACCTGAAAAAAATAAATTAAAAAAAAATATGAGTATTTGTTTGTATTTTTGTTGCTTTTTAGCTGCACTTACAGTCTCTTAATAATGTATTTTAAGTTTGGTTTAGATGTGTAGGAGAGATGGTAATCAATAGAATGTATATTTAGAAGTAACTGGTAATGTATGAAGGTACTGTGAACTTTCTAGCTAATCATCCTTGTTTTGTTTTTGTACAAACAGATTTTCCGCTGGTAGTTCATAAACTGAAATAAACTTCAAGTTAAATACGTGTCGAAGCTGCTCTTTCTTTCCACTTGTTTCTATTGAAGTTTTTCTGGAGTCTGTACACAAAATAGAACAATAATTTGACTAGGACATTCCTATGTAACCAATGGAAAGACAAGGTCACTAATACGCAAATTTAACTTAAAGCTGAATGAGTAAAAAAGAGTGGTCTGCAACACTGAGAGACCTAAATGACAATACAATATGCATACTATGGAAAGTGTCTTAATTAGTTCAGAAACTTTTGTGTTATGAACATAGTTTGAATACTTCATTTATTGCAGAATTAACTCATTCCTGTGTTTCTCTGCTGCAGGAACTCATTATACAATGACAAATGGAGGCAATATCAACAGTTCAACACATTTACTGGACCTTCTGGATGAGCCAATTCCTGGAGTAGGAACATACGATGACTTCCATACCATTGACTGGGTTCGAGAAAAATGCAAAGACAGAGAAAGGCATAGACGGGTACTTGAGATAAATAACAGTACTTTTTTGGTTGGATGTTGGAGTTAAGGACTGATTTAGTGACACATACAAATATATGCATGTCTTTTAAATTCGTAAATAGTTACATCAGCTAGAGCTGCTTGAATACTGTTTAAAAAGCACTGCTTAGTTGATACCTACAGTCTTGCAGTATTATTATAACTTGGAAAGGAAGCAGTAATTTAATAGAGTGGAAATAGGTCCCTGTCACTCAAATACCATTTTTACAGTTCTGCATTTTTTGCATGCTAGTATATTTAAGGCTATTTTCCAGTGTAGATATATTTGTGATAGTGCAATAGTGGTTTTGGTGGTGCTTGTACAGAAAAGTGAAGGGTGATGTATATTGCTTTTATACTGACACAAGTGTGTCTGTGCCACTGCAGCTAAGTGCACAAGGTAAATAAGAATAAAATAAGAATAGCAACTTTTTCAGTACAATAACTTCAGATGTCATTACTAATAGTTGTCTAGAAGTATTATAGGGTAGTTATCCAATTTTTTGTTTTATTTGACTTTTATGTGTTTTTTAGTCTAAAGATAAAGATGTTTATCTTTGAAGTAGAGGTTTGGGAATTTGAATCATGGAATAGCTTATTATTAATATGCTAACAGGTTAATTGAGGTTCAAAAAAAATTTAGTCTATTGGAGGGAAATAATGTTACAATTAATGTTTTAGGTGTGTCATAGAAAGTATTCATTTATCCTAATAATGCGTTTCCTGGATTTTAGTACTTTAAATTAAGCAAATATGTTTCTCTGTGAGTTGTTTGATGTCTGAATAATTAAGCTGATTTATCTATGTAAAGCACTAAATACAACCAGAACACTTGTGGTTTCAAGAGGGGGTTTGTTTGCCTGCAGATTGCATCATGCAATTCGTATGTCATACTTCCTTTTTTTCTATCATTCATATTACAGAAATACATACAACTCTACCTAATGATTTCTCTTTGCAGATTAACAGCAAGAAGAAAGAATCAGCATGGGAGATGACAAAAAGTTTGTATGATGCATGGTCAGGATGGTTGGTAGTCACACTAACTGGTTTGGCATCAGGTAAATGAAAACACAAAGGATTCTTTTCATATATTTGTCAGCAGGTATAGTTACTGTAGTTTTTTTTGTTCTCCACCAACGCAGCTAAGAGCTGGTTCAGTCTACTACAATAATTCCATAAGGGAAGAAAACAGTTGACAATCTTGATTTACAGGCTTCAACATTTTGAGGTGAGGGTTTACTGATCAAATGGGAACCAAAACCCTCACTGAATTCAGAGAGAGTTTCTCAAGCGTTTTTGAACTTCCACCTACTAAACTATCAATATTCTTTAATCCTGTGATTGAGATTTATGTTTTTTCTTTCAGTAAAATTTTGGGTTTTACCTGTAGGATTTCTTGTGAAAGTATTGATTGTAAAAGTAGCTCTGGTATATGTGTAGTTTTGGTAAGCACACTTCTTGTAAAGCATGTGTTTATGCATGAGTGAAGTCCAGCTATATGTTTATGTCTTACCTTTACAGAGGTTCTTCCACAGAAAATATTAACTTTAACAGGTAGAATTTCTTGACCTATACTTCAGTTCTCTCTTTTCTTCTTAATGTATTTTAGAATGAATTTTACAACTAAAACCATCCAATTTGTGGCCCCACTGTCAGGCAGTGCTGCTGCTGCTTTCTCTGTCAGTGTAAGGTGAACTGACCAAAACTGACAGGAAGGAAAGGTCACAAACTTTGTACCCAGTTTTTCAAAAACTAGTATTGCAAACAGACATTTTAGATTACATGTTAGGAAAATTAGTTGTGGAGTAAGGCTGTGCCTATTAAAAAGCATGGTAACAGTATAATTACTGCTTAGGTATATACATAATCACTTTCACAAATCACATATAAATTAATATATATGCAAAATTTGTAGCATGTTTATATACTTCTGGATGCACAAACCAGGAGTGTATAATACTGGAAATTGTTTCTGATAATTTCTGTGGGAACATGCAGTGTAGTGTTTTCAACCCCCTAAGCTGCTGTTTATTAAAATTCCTTTATTGTGTTTCTGAGCAACAAAGTGAGCAAATTCTGGTCTTGAGCATTGGTAGGTTTTTCAGTTTCAGATGCCTTCTCTTGTATGTCTAGTGGATCTTAAATGGTACAACCTTGAGTTCAGTCACAAGGAGATCTTACGTTTATGTGTTTTAATAATTTGGTTGAAATTTTGTTCTAGTGAAATACTGCTTTTGGCTTGCCAACTCCTGGGCTAGAATCCTTTTCCACCTTTTAGGCAGGTGAATCCTATCTCTCTCCATCAGGCTTGGTGCCGTATAAACTGCTCCATCACAAAAAAGTAACAGTTCTCTTTTTATTCTTAACTCCTTGGTTTCAGTAGACTGTTGGAGAACTGTAGCATAGGGGGGAAATAAAAGCAAGAAAAAAAATCTCATTTAACTTGGGAAATATACAAAGTACTCAATTCTTCAGCAAATATTAGTCTTACCATAATGAAAACAGGATATAATCCTGGAAATCAGTAGTATATTAAATGTTTATTTAATTAAGTTTTCTGTAATCACAATTTACGTCAGTTAATACAAGCGCGTTCCTTCATTTCAGCTGTGTGTGTTACTTCTGTTTACCAGAACATTAATACAAAACTGTTTCTACAACAGGGGCATTGGCAGGATTAATTGACATAGCTGCTGACTGGATGACTGACTTAAAGGAAGGCATTTGCCTTAGTGCTTTGTGGTTTAACCATGAACAGTGTTGTTGGGGTTCAAATGAGACCACATTTGAAGAGAGAGATAAATGTCCGCAGTGGAAAACGTGGGCAGAACTAATAATTGGGCAAGCAGAAGTGAGTATTCTGTGATGGTCTTGTTCAACAGCTTGGCTGATAGGGAAAGAAAATAATGGTCTTAAGGTTAGGATTCTAAATGTGAGTTTGGGTTGTACTGTCTGTGCCATTTTTCAGCATTTGAATTGATTAATAGATTATAGTGTAATAAGTCTGTAATGAACTGCAAGCTGCGTTGGAGTATTGCAAATGTAAGGAAGTTATGAGAATATAGAGCTGTTAATAATGCAAGAATTTCTATTCTTGATCATAGCCGTATGTAAATAAAATACATTTATGATGTCTCAGATAACTAAGAATAATTTGTGTTATTTTTTCTACCACTTTTTTTTTAAAAGGAAGATTTACTCAATAGTCACTAGATTTTAGTAGCTATTAGCTATTAAAAAATACACCTGTTCTGTGTTTATTTATTTTTTTTTTAAGATGAAGCATTAGAACACTTTCTACCTTTTATAACCTGGTCTGTGCTAATGTGCAGGTGTCATGGCTTTATGCTTTTCAAACAAAACTCTCTTGGCAATAATTATTGTGCCTCAAAATGTGTGCATAAATGTACTTGCAGCAAGAGTACTTCTGGATTATTTTAAGTAGTGATTTTGCCCCTATGTCAAATCTATTTTCTGACTTTTTGTTTTTGCTTTTAGGGCCCAGGTTCATACATAATGAACTACATAATGTACATTTTCTGGGCATTGAGCTTTGCCTTCTTAGCAGTTTCTCTGGTGAAGGTATTTGCTCCCTACGCCTGTGGCTCAGGGATACCTGAGGTGAGGTCTAACTGATATATATATATATATTATAGGTGTTTCCTATTAATGTGTAAATTACTGCTGCCTTACTGGGTCAGGGGGAAGGCAAGAGGGAGCACCCTGTGCCTTTGAAGAAATATGTTAATATAGGCATTCAAACTGAAAACATGTAATTGTGCTAATTGTTTCTGAGAAAATACCCCAAATTTAAAAGAATCTCCCGGGTTAGTAGATTTTGTTTCTGTCAGGACCACTTTTTAAGGAAGCATTTGGCTTAGTATACTTCTGAAGAACGATTTCCAAATCTCCCCTAATCCACACCCTCCCTACGGTGATAAGAGAGCAGTGATTCAAAGACACAATATGAGTCCTTTAAAAGAGCAATCAATCTTTTTTTGTAATGGCTTTAGTTGTCTCAAGTAGCACAAACTAACAGACAAATCACAATATAAAATGTGTAATATCCTCAAAAACTCACTGTTTACAATTGCTGTTTGCTACAATCCACAGAGTGGGAGAGAAAAATCCAAACTCAAATAAATTCTGGTCAGCCTCACTTCTTCATTTTTCTGTAAATATTTTTTTTGTATCTGCCTCTTTTTAAGCCTAGAGTAGTTCTGTGCTATTATTCCAGGAGAAATTTCACCTTAAATTGGTTTCCAAATTTAGCTGTCTTTACTTTCTAGACACAGCTGCCCAGTGTTTTGTGTACATCTTATTTATGGACATGTTGTCCTGTGGTAACTGTATATTATTTCCTGTATGTGGGCATATTTTCCAGGCTAATAATGTAGCATTGGTAGGCATAGTAATACCTTTGGCAAGTGGCACATTTTTCTGGTGGGGATAGGCTGATCTTTTCCATCTTTATGTGAAGAAATCTACTGTTGATTTTTATGTAGTGATGGTAAAACATAAAGAGAAAACAGGGGTGATATTGGTGCAAATGGGATTATTGCTACAACAGATGACCTTGAGAATGGTTTTTGCAGGTTTATTTTTCCTTCGGAAGTTTTCTGCCTTTCACTCGATAATTTACGTCATAAATTAATGAATCCAGTCTTGGAAGCTGCTGCAGATTAATTTCCTACTAAATGTAATTGATAATGTAGTTGTATGTTATTATACAGTATTTTAGAGTAAGTTGCAAATGGAAAGCTTCTGGCAAGCAGATGGACTCAGTGTAGCAATCTGAATGATACATGTTTTAAAGTGTGATGAAGTTAGTCATTTGAAAAGGCTGGCTTTGAAGTTCTGCAGCTAAAATTAAAGAATGAATTATTTTCTGAAAATTGAAGAATGCAGTAACAGATACAGTTTTTTATTTCTTCCAGATAAAAACTATTTTGAGCGGCTTCATCATCAGAGGTTACTTGGGGAAGTGGACTTTGATGATAAAAACAATTACTTTAGTCTTGGCCGTTGCATCAGGTTTGAGTTTAGGAAAAGAGGGACCTTTGGTACATGTTGCCTGCTGCTGCGGGAATATTTTTTCCTACCTCTTTCCAAAATACAGTACAAATGAAGCTAAAAAAAGAGAGGTAAGTTCTTGAAAAAGCATTTCTAGAATGTATTGAATATTGGTGCATTTACACTGACTTGTTTAAAAGATGGTATTTGTTCTCTTGGACAGTGTTTAGTGATTATCAATAGTTATTTACTATGTTAAAAACAATGTATTACCCCTAGCATTCTCACAGGTAAATAAATTCCATGGCCGAGTCAGTTTGTATTTATTTCACCTCAGAAACCATTTGATTTTATTTAAATTCTTTCTATGCTTGTCTCTACATTTTGGTAATTGCTGAGTGTCTTCAATTGTGAGGACGGCAGAGTACTCTGAACCCGTGAACAAAGTGTTCCTGGTGGCAGCAGTGTTTTCTGCTCTGTTTCAGTTTGATGCTGTTGATGAGAGTGTGGTGGGTTAGACTTGGTGCTGGCCAAGTAGGTCTCTCACCCCGCTGTGTTGGCAAGACAGCAGGAGAGAATAAGATAAAAAGCTCAGAGGTCAGGATAAGGACTGGGAGATTCCTCACCATGTACCATTACAGGCCAAACAGACTAGACTTGAGGAAAATTACGTGACTGCCAATAGCAGAGTAGCAAGAAATGAAAACAAAACTAAATATATCTTGCCCCCACTGTCCCTTCTTGAAAGGCTCATCTTCACTCCTAGCTCTTCTCTCCCAGAGTGGCACAGGGGGATATTTTGTCTCTGCTGTTCCTTCCTCTTGATACTCTTTCTCTGCTTCAGTGTGGGGCCCCGCCCGTGGGAGACAGTCCTTTGCGAATACCGTCGGCATGGGTCCTTTACACGGGGTACAGCCATTCAGGACTGCCCCAGCCTGGATCACCTGCTCCTGCTTGGGCTCCTTTTCACAGGCCATGGCTCTTGCCAGGAGCTTGCTCTGGCGTGGGCTGCATGGTGAAGATCTGCTCTGCCATGGTCCTCCATGGGCTGCAGGGAAACAACCTGCGTCACCATGGGCTTTGCCACGGGCTGCCGGGCAATCTCTGCTCCAGTCTCCTTCTCTCCAAACTAGTTCTCAGACACTCTTTCCATCCCTGTCACCAGCTTTGTTTCCCTTCTCTGGATGCAACCAAGGACTCTGACATTCTTGCTGTGTGGGGCCCAGACCTGCACACAGCACTCGGGGTGAGGCCCCCCCCCAAGGCTGACTGCAGCGGGACAGGCACCTCTGTTGGTTGTCTGCTCGTGCTGTGCTTGATGCACCCCAGGATGGGGTTTTGCCCTCTGGGTTCTGGGGCACACCCTGCTGACCCACACTGAGCTGCTGTCGACCAGCACCCCCAGATCCTCTTGGCAGGGCTGCTCTCCAGCCACTCCTCTCCCAGTTTAGACTTGAGTCTGGTGTTACTTCATCCTAGGTGTGCAGCATTTTGACTCTTTAGATTTCACCCCATTAATCATTGCCCAGGGCCTCGATCTATCTAGATCCTTCTGCAAGGCCTCCTGTCCCTCAAGAGAGTTGAGGGCATGTCCCAGTTTGGTATCATCAGCAAACTTAGTTTATAGCTATAGTGAGATTCTGTTATTCATGTTTAAAACATATAACAGACTGCAACAAACCCCCTCACCTTGGTTCTTTTCCAGGTGTTGTCAGCTGCCTCAGCAGCAGGAGTTTCTGTAGCCTTTGGTGCCCCAATTGGTGGAGTCCTTTTCAGTCTGGAGGAGGTACGTCAAGAGATGGCACTGGAGGATAAATATTTTAAAAAATCTCTCTTAGTTTAAATAATCTCAGACTCCTTTAAGCTGTGGAGTCTTTCCTAGGAGGGAAATTATTTTTGGACCCATATTTCAAAGAGTCTTGTTACAAGCAAACTCCTAAAGATTTTTTTTTCTTTTTTTCAAATGAATGTCAACTTTACTTTATTCTCAGTTATTTTATTCTGGAAAAGGGCTGAGTCTGTTAATAATTACAGTTCATGTACAGATAGAGACATAGCAGCTTTTCAGTCTAGGAGTTTATTCTGAAAAAAAGAAAGAAATAGAGCCCTTATTTTTAATTTTTGAAAAAGGCTTTAGGAACTTATTGGACAGTTTTGTGAAGCAAGATTTTAAACATTACTTAAAGTTTCAGACACTAAACACAATTGAATAGGGTAATTTTTAAAAGGGCAAATATACTGTAAAACTTACCTCTGAAGCAAGCAAATTCTCTTCTCCAAGAAATGGTTTATGTTAAATTAGTTTTAATTGTCATTTCCAAAATACGTAAGAATGCAATTCCTATCATCGGCATTTTTAAAGATGACTAAAACCCTAAAAATCTTGGAATTGAAAAGGAGGGAAATACTCTTTCATGTATAGTTTTATTATATTCTTAGGAGATTTTGAGGAATTCCTCTGTTGCCAAAAAATAGCAGAAGAAAGCTGTCTTGAAATTCAAATCAGGCTCTGTGGGGCTTAAGAACGAAATTGCATGTTCTGTTTTGAGGGCTTTAAATTTTTTTTGTTTGTTTTAATCATACTTCTTAAAAATAGATCTGTGAAAAATCTTTCAATGTAGGTTGAAAGGAGATAAAAGTACTAGCAGGAAATCTGAGAGTGCAGCTAGTACACGCTCTGGTTCTCATGAAGGCTAATAAGAGACACAAACAGAGCAGCTTCTAAGCATAAATTGCAGTGCCTAATAGTCTTAAAACAGCAGTCGTTTCAACATTGCTGTAGTATTGACTTTAAATCTGATAGGAGTTGTAGAGCTTTCTAAAAATGTAGGATCTGCTGGAGTGCCAGTGCTCCCAAGTGATAGGAATAATTTTTGTAGCTTATACCGTGTGAGCAACAGTATTCTAACACATGCGTAAACCTCTCTTTCCAGGTTTTTAATTGAATCAATAATAATTCTCATGTATTGTCTTTTGCAGGTCAGTTACTATTTCCCGCTGAAAACTTTATGGAGATCGTTTTTTGCTGCTTTAGTAGCTGCATTTGTTTTAAGGTCCATCAATCCTTTTGGTAATAGCCGCCTAGTTCTTTTTTATGTGGAATATCACACTCCTTGGTACCTTTTTGAACTGCTTCCTTTTATTCTTCTGGGAGTATTTGGTGGGCTCTGGGGAGCATTTTTCATCCGAGCAAATATTGCATGGTGTCGTCGACGCAAATCTACAAAATTTGGGAAATATCCTGTCCTGGAGGTTATTATTGTTGCAGCAATAACAGCTGTCATTGCATTTCCTAATCCGTATACAAGGCTGAACACCAGTGAGCTTATTAAGGAGCTCTTCACAGACTGTGGGCCCCTAGAATCCTCCTCGCTCTGTGACTACAAAAATGATATGAATGCAAGCAAAATAGTAGACGATATTCCTGACCGTCCAGCAGGCACTGGAGTCTATTCAGCTATATGGCAGTTGTGTTTAGCACTCATATTTAAAATAATCATGACAGTCTTCACCTTTGGTATCAAGGTAAGTGTGAATGCAGTAGCTCTGTCATCTGCTGTGATTATTTAATCATTGCCTTTCTCATTTCCCATCTCTCAAAGCTAGAAGCTTTGTTTATTTGTTTTCATGTTATTTCTTTTAAAAAAAAGGTCTTTTTACTTTTGGTTAATAAGCAAGTCTTGTAGCAAACAGTATTAACTTTAATTAAATTCAGAATAGCCCTTTGTTCAGCTGCATAGATATATGTGCTAAATACAATAGGAAGCGGTAACTGTGTGGATGGATGGCTGTTTATGTGGATCTGATTCAGCAATAAGGGATGATTCTAATATTTCCAAGAGCAAAGTTTGAGCATAACCACTCAGGTTCCCTAGTCTTGTTACTTGGAAGAAGAATAGGGTGTACCCCTTACACTGCTCGGTGGTGGTAGTTCTTACATCCACTATCCTCATTGTTCACATGAATGTAATTACTACAGATGTTAAAGGGAGACAATGATGATTTCTTTTGCTGTATTTTCCAGTATTGCATGTCATGAGGAGAAAGTGGGCATTTTTCATGTGACTGTAATGGAAATTTCTTCTCCATTACAAGCAGCGTAATTTTTGTTTTTCCCAGTTGTTTCATAGATCTGTTTTGGAGGTGGCTTCAGCTTCTCCCCAGCCTGTGGCTGTTTTCTGAATGATGATTTATAACTGTCATGGCCTTCATCATTTTCTGTCTTGTCAGGCTCCCTTCATAGTTTTTTGCAACAGCATCATTATCAAACGTGTCTTAATGCAAACTTACTGTAGAATGTTCACTAGGCAAAATTTGTGTTTAAATTTGCCTTAACTTTTCAGTTTAAGTTGCTGTTCCATGTAACAGTGTGCATAAGAAAACACTTCCTTTCTGCGAGGGTGTTTGATCATTGGAATATGCTGTGCAGAGAACATCCTTGGAAATACTCATACTTTGACTGGCTACAAGCCTGGGCAGTCTGCTGTAGCTTGAGCAGGGATAGACAATCTGGGGCAGTCATCTTCGACCTCGAGTATTCTGTAACTGATAGAACAATAACATTATGTTGTGTTTCTCATGTTTCGATATTTTAGAAGATGTTGCAGGTTGTTATTTGAAGTTATGTTCTGTATGTTGATTGATGGGTAAGAGGAATCTGTAGTGTGTATTTTATATGCTAGTCTTCCTTAGGTCCATAATTCGGACAGTGTTCTGTGATGTGGCCAGTTCAATCTGTTGTTTAGTTTTGTATTCACTTACTGAGGTTCATTTATATCTAGGACGTTATTTTACCATTCATCTGTTCATGTGCATCTGGCTGTTTTGCACGGGGTTGTCACCACAAGGTCACACTGCATATTAGAATTCACTAGTTTACAGAATGGGAGAGCTTATACTTCATTTGGGTTTGGCTCATTTTCTCAGAACTTCAGCATGGTGGAAATATTTTTGTGAAGTTGTGAGAATATATTTATAACTTTGCCAATAGGCAAGGAGTCGTGTTGCTGTCATTGATGGGACTGTGCTACATGAATTTCTTGAAAGCTTTAAAGCATGTAGCTGGTTAGAATGTCAGCCAGAATCTGGAGAAGAGGATGTTACTTTAATGATATTAATTTGCATTTTAGGCTTTATCTCTATAAAAGAAGCAAATTCAAAATAGAAAAAAGAAAAGAAATAATATTACATTGTCATTTAAATCATTATAAAGCATCCTGTGCGCTCTCCAGGTCTGTTCCTGGAGCTGTAGCCATCTGCAGACATACATCTTCCCACAGGAATTGTTTCCCTGTAAGGTGAGCGAAGCTACCCAGCTGCTGCCATTAGGGGAAAGTGAGTCCTGCTGCTATTACTGCTGGGGACATGCATTACCAGGAGGCTGATATGGCAGGCGTTTGGCATTTTTTGGTTTGTTTTGGTTTGTTTTTTTCTTTCAGGCTTTTGTACCTATACTGTACTGCTTATTATCAGTAGACTCATTACTGTGTCTAAATGCTGATCAGCAGGTGGGAAGGAGTTACAGTTTTGCCTCAGAACATGACTGGTATGTGGCAGCACTATGAAAGAAGTGGAAAGTTGTACCCATATCCTAATCCTTGCTTGTTCCAAAGATGACACATGTGACACAGAACAAATCTTTTCCTCTGTAGTATAATTTGAGTTTGCTCAAAAGCAAGCCCTGGAGAAGAAAGCTGAGAAGAGGAAAACCTTAGATGTTTTCCCTTGATATTTCTCTGGGAAGATTCCTCTCCACTTTGTGATTTGTGATTCAGGGGCTTATGCAAACAAATGGAATGGTAAAATCATAATTACAATTAGACTTGTAACCATTATCCGCATATGATGGAAAGAAGAGAAGGAGCTACTGCATTGAAAAGTTACATTACTGTAGGACGAGAAACAATTTGGATGCAACTTCTGCGTAGAGACTGAATTTCTGTGGCATACTGCTGTAGCACAATAGGATCTGAGGCAGTTTCAAAGATTTATTTATTTATTTTTATATTGTAAATACAGGATTTTTTCAAGGTACTGTTGTACTGTTCACCAAGAAAGATTTTCACTCAGGAAAAAAATTTGATTTTAACAGTTAGAAAGGGGCTTAGATGCATAATTAATTGTGGGAAATAACAGTGGTATAAATGCACAATTTGAATACTAGACTAAATTGAATATTACTTTGATCAACACTGAAATATTACGTAGTTCAGTATGAGAATGATTAAACTTCTATTAAGGATTATTAAACTTTTTCTCAAAACCCATGCTGCTGCCTTTATAACACAAAGTTTGCTATGTTTGTTTTTCCTTGGTTTTTTTAGTTAGAAATCATCTTTGCAACCATAAATACAGACAAAATATAATACGAACAACAACAATTCTGAAATACATTTCTGCACTAGCTATTGAATACCACAGCAAAAATCTATAGTTTGGAATTGCACAATACTTATATTTCACAGCTCTACAGTACAAGGAAAATTACATGATGTGTCCTGTTACACCAGCAATGTAATTTTCAATGATGTTATTTCAACAAAATGGGTTGAGGTGCATTTAGACAAAGTAAAAATTCTACTCCTTATTTGTAGTCACATCTGTACCCCAGTCACAGTATAAAATATTTTGATGTTAACAACTGCTGTGAGGAGAAGCAGCAGGCATTTACAGTTTAATGAGACATTTAGGCACCAGTATGTTTTTTGGAAAGATTAGCTTCGTAAGGAGAATTAAAGATACACCAGTTGCTTTATATGAAACTGCTGATAAAAGCAAGTTTCCAGTAATATTTTACTAAGCCATGGTTGTGTGACAAGGCTTTGGTTAGTAGCAGAAAATTTTTTTAAGTAACTAAAATGACAGTAGGAGCTTCTTATTTTTTTAACCTATTGTGTTACTTACTTTTTGCAGCAGGGATTATCTTGCCTTTTTCTCTCTTAGTGTATTTAGCATTCTATATACATTCATTTGTATAGGAAATGGCAATAATAGTACAAAGCCTCTTTCAAAAATCACCTGTTTAGTTAGCCATCTAATTTATAGCAGTGTCAGGAAGCAGTTTAGGAAGGCAGTCCTATTTAGTGAGTGAATGTTGACTCTGAGGAACATGAAGGAATAAGGGAGACAGGAAATCATAAGGAACACTTTTCGGTATGAGTAGAACAGCTCACACTGGACATGCACGTGGTAAGAATTGTGCTGTTGGCACTGAGAGTCTACTTCGTGGTCCTGTACTGGTGATAGATTTTCTCTTAAATACAGTAAGATATAAACAAACATGCTCATAAAATTGTTTCTGCTAATCAGATCAATCAGAGGTATCAATAGCATTCTGTTAAGTTCTACTAACCTTCCAAGGTCGCTTTACGTGGTTTTAACCTGACAGTCTGAGCATTTGTGTCTCTTTCAGAAAAAAAATATAAAAAATTGCTTGTTAAGTGATGTGTCAGGTGTGTTCCCAGCAGCGTGACAACAGTTCTGGTTTTGTTGCAGGTTCCATCTGGGTTGTTCATACCTAGTATGGCAATTGGAGCAATAGCAGGAAGGATTGTAGGAATTGCAGTGGAGCAGCTGGCTTACTACCATCATGACTGGTTCATTTTCAAGGAGTGGTGTGAAGTTGGAGCTGACTGTATTACACCTGGTCTTTATGCCATGGTTGGTGCTGCTGCGTGCTTAGGTAAATGAAATATAACACATAAGTATCTGATTTCTTCATAAATCAAAATAATTATTAAAAAATGAAAGTATATATGAACTTGTGCAGATTTGGAGCACCTATTTATATGGACTTCCCTCCAGAATAATACATTCACGTCTCTACACAAGACTCTCAGATCCTTGTGATCTGAGGAGTAATGTGAAATCTAAATTGCTGAGAAATAGAAAAGTTTAAGTAGTAGTGTTTGCTTTCTCTTTTTGGTATCAAGAGATGTCATTACTACATTGGTCATAAAAATCAGTTCCCTGAAATGTATGAAGCAGAGCATTTACAGTGTCAAGTACAGTTAAAATCATTGGAAGTGGTGTGATCAGCTGCCACATCTACATGAATTGCAAAAATTGTTCTTGAAATTCATAATCCAAACAAAACTTTTAGAGGTGTAAGGTATTTTTAACAAATCTAATTGTTGAAAATCAGCTTCATGGAAAGAGGTTTAAGTTGGATACCTAAACTTGTCCTTGCTTATAAGCTGGTGGCCTTAGAAATTAAACTTAAAAGCCGTTAGTATAGATTCTGCAAAAAGTAGACCTTTTCTCTAAGGAAAAGTGCATGTGGGCAATCAAGTAGTGATACAAATTTAGGTTTTGGAGAGGTTGTTCTGGTTTTTAATAGTTCAAACTGAATCACTCTTGAATGCTTTGAAAGACAGTTCATATTCTTTTATTGAATGAAGATATGGCATCAGAAACCTTAGCAGAAAAAAAACCATTCTAAATAGTAATAAAAGAGAAATATAATCTGTTGTCCAAGAAAGAGATTTCTTTTCATCAGTTCATAATTCTGTTTAGCTTTTATGATTAAGCAATAGCATTAAATTCCTAATCCTTTGGACAGCATAGCTGTTGATTTGCTACCTGTGACTTCTTTGCATTAGTTCCATTCTTTTTTCAAATTCTTATCTTACTGGATTTCCTTGCATTTCACAGTACTTTTAACTCTGATGTGGTATGGAGATACACACAGTTTTATTCTTAGTTTACATTAAATAACTGTATATATTTTCCAGTTCCCTTTATTACCTCCCTTTCTATGAATTTTCCCTAAAACTCTCTTTTTCACTTCTAGAAGTTTTGTGTTAATTTTCTCTGTCTGCTTCTGTTGGTATTACGCAGAAGGATATTTGTCAGATGACCTTTCATGTTGAAGTTATGTTTGTAGGTCTCAAGAGGAAGACGGAAAACTCTAAAATCATTATTATCTGATACTTAGATGTCACTGGCTATCATTTTCCTTGCAGGTGGTGTGACAAGGATGACTGTGTCCCTGGTAGTTATTGTCTTTGAGCTAACAGGAGGGCTGGAATATATTGTGCCCCTAATGGCTGCAGTCATGACCAGTAAGTGGGTAGGAGATGCCTTTGGTAGGGAAGGCATCTATGAAGCACACATCCGACTGAATGGATATCCTTTCTTGGATGCAAAGGAAGAATTCACTCACACAACGCTGGCTGCCGATGTGATGAGACCTCGGAGAAGCGACCCACCTTTAGCAGTTCTGACGCAGGATAATATGACTGTCGAAGACATAGAAAACTTGATCAACGAAACCAGCTATAATGGTTTTCCTGTTATTATGTCAAAAGAATCGCAGAGGCTAGTGGGTTTTGCTCTAAGAAGAGATTTAACTATTGCAATAGGTAATTAACTTTCAGTATTGCATTATTATATATGCCAATTTCAATTGTTTTATATTATTTTATATTTAAAATAGAATTTACTCTGTATGTTTCTAGACTCCAGGTTGATTTAAATATATGATAATGTATCTTCAGTAGCAGGCTCTGAAGAAGAAAATCCTCATCTCTTTGTCTCTGTTGTGAAAACAAAAGTTGTCATGCTCAAGTAGGTCAAAACATTATCTAATCTGGTATTTTTTAGTTTTTTGAGGTTTTTGATAATTTCTCCTTTCCTCAAGTAATGCTATACTAACATCCTTCTTCAAAATTGAGTAATTCTCGTTTTAGACCAGCAGTATTCTGTGAGAATTACTGTCCAAGTAATTTTAAATGTGTATCCTATTTCTTTCTGACAGTGTGTTATTTACTTTTGTTATAACAATCAAGGTTGTATTATGGAGAGATAAGTGCAATGTTAATTATTTTAGGTCTATGTTTTTCAGTCTGTTTGTGTAATGGGAAATTTGTCCCTGGGCACATGAGCACACAAGCCCTGTTTGGGCCGTCTCTTTCCGGATGAGTATTAATGCTTGTGTGATACTTGTGACAATGCTTTGTGCACTGGCAAGAAAAATTCTGAGGATTTTAAGGCTACTATCATAACCAAAGGAAGAAACACACTGTTGTGTAAGAAAATGTTACAAAACTGTAACGTTTAGTGCATGAAATAAGTGATGGAAGTTGCATCTTAAACTGCTTTTTTTTCGATACATATCTCTTAAACAAAGACACTTGAGAAAGGGGAAGAAGTGTCCTGAAACTTTTTTAAAACATGTTTTGTGAACATAACACTGTTTACTTCAGTCAGATTTTTGCCTGTGGTCTTACTACTGTGTATACCATGGTATTACATTATGTAGGATGGGTATGAATGTCCAAAACTTGAAAATTAGCATACTGGTTTAAGTTTGCATTTACTTGAGTAAGTGGGGGAATACCAGAACATTCTTCTTAGAATACGCTTTCACGGGTAAGACTCATTTCAGCTGCTGAGATCATACAGTGAAAGTTGCGTAGTCTTGGGTTGTGTCTGGCATAAGAGTCATTGTGACCTGGCAGCCAGGAGCGCCAGTTGTGTCCTGGGGGGCATCAGGCACAGCCTCGCCAGCCAGACAAGGGAGGGGATTGTCCCGCTCTGCTCTGCACTGGGGCGGCCTCACCTCGAGTCCTGTGGGCTTGAGCCATGAGGGCGCTTGGTCTGTTCAGCCTGGAGGAGACTGAGGGGAGACCTCATTGCAGTTACAACTGCCTCCTGGGGGGAAGAGGAGGGGCAGGCACTGATCTCTGCTCTGTGGTGCCCGCTGACAAGACCTGAGGGAATGACCTGAATTTGTGCTGAAGGAGGTTTAGGTTGGATATTAGGAAAAGGTTCAGGGAGCTGTCAATTGAGACTGGCTTTTCCCCAGCAGTTTCTTCAGGAGCCAAGTATGTGCTTTCCTGCATGTTGTTTTTTTTTAGCCTTTCCACCTCTTTATAGTAAATAAAAGTTACTTACTGGAGTGAGAAAATTAGTTGAATAATGACTAAAGCTGAATGGTAGATGGCATTTGTGATTTTTGCACAATGGCTTCCTGGGGATAAAGCAGTGGCTATGGAAACATGTGCGAGAGCCTGGTATTGTTGATTGAGCTGTCTGTCTAACATCTTATTTCAAGAATGTAAATTCTTCCTCCTCTGCTGTTTTTCCCCCTTCCCTGTCTTTCTTAAAGAAAGTGCTAGAAAGAAGCAGGAAGGGATTGTTGGCAGTTCCAGGGTATGTTTTGCCCAGCATACCCCATCGCTTCCAGCAGAAAGCCCTCGACCTTTGAAGCTCAGAAGCATACTTGATATGAGCCCTTTCACCGTGACAGACCACACACCAATGGAAATAGTGGTGGATATTTTCCGGAAGCTGGGTCTGAGGCAGTGCCTTGTAACACACAACGGGTGAGTAAAGTGGCAGCAATGCTTTGCATTTTGTTAGATACAGTAATTTTCACTTCCAGGATCAGAGTATTTGAACCAGGATATACACCAGGATCATAATATTTGAACTCGTAAGTTTGGTATTGCAACTGAGGACCCCAGCTGTTCATTAAGAATGTGCTGTGCTGTAGCACCTCTCTGAAATTCTTACACTTTCCTTGCATTCCAAGTAAGCAGGCAGATGATTTCAGTCATTTTATGATGTTCTATTAAAAATCAGCTGCCCTTCAGCAAGTTTGGTCTGTGCAACTTGATCGTGGAGGAGACACAACTTGTCTCACAGAAATTTAGTCTTGTGTGCTGCACAGTCTGAGGCCTGTATTTCCTCATTCTTATCTATGTTCTGGCAACATGCAGTGTATCAGCAGTTACTGAACATCTACAAATACTGGGTTCATAAAGAGTAAAGGAGAAAGTGATCCAGTCAGTATCTCTTCTTCTGGAGTCTAGTCATGGCAATTACCACCAAGCTTTTGTTTTTTGGAATACTAACAATTAAACTGCTGCTAGTTCTGGAACTTCATTCTGTAACTTTTGTTTCTACAATTCAAAATATTTCAGGAAAGTAATTCTAAGATCTAGAATGTTTGTAAATGAGACTGTTGGGAGTTGTCCTGTGATTATCTACTAAATAAATCAGCCCCAGGCATGGAAACTAAATGTTCATTGTAATTGCTTCTTATCTAAACTGCTCCTTGTTTTTTTTACATGATCTTTTTCTGTGCAGCTGTTCCTTTAACATTCTGCTTTCCTGTACTCTTGCATTAAACACTTGACATGCAACATCAAAGCTCCTACCATAGTATCTTGCTTTCCCTTTAGCATGTCTTTTAAGACACCTGGGGAGTGAAATGTCTGCTCATCCACATGTTTAGGATTGATCAATGTCCTTGGGACAAGAAATCTGAAATCACTGGGACTTTCTTAGTTTTTCTGTGGGCAAAAGGACTGCTGCTATATGTGGCGAATGTTTAAATGTTGCATTGATTTTCAAGTTGGGGTTTTTTTTAGATGTATTTTTAAACAAATTTATTTTAAATGTTCTCCTGCCTTTTTTTTTCTTTCTTCAATGCATCTCTGTATGGAATGGCAAGTAGTGTTTCCAGAAGCCTTTCTCTGGTAGGGAAAGGACATAATGATGTGACACTTTGAAGTTAGTGTGGGCATGCAGTTATTCTTTTTTTGGGGAGGGAAATTGGAATCGATAGAACTTTACTGGAAAATATTTACTATGATAATTTTTTTCATAGTTTCTGTTGTGATTGAGTGCTCAAACATTGA
This sequence comes from Cnemophilus loriae, assembly GCA_013397755.1. Taxonomy (NCBI): domain Eukaryota; kingdom Metazoa; phylum Chordata; class Aves; order Passeriformes; family Corvidae; genus Cnemophilus; species Cnemophilus loriae. The sequence continues at coordinate 165,268 of VZTF01006539.1, read as the reverse complement.
TGTTGATGCTAAAACCTTCTCTTGATCATGCAAAAAATAAAAAGAAAGCTTGATCATGCAAAGCTATGTCAACCTCTACTATAAATTTTTAACTATTTTATGATAAAGTAGCAGGAAGCATGGATGGCTTTAATATTTATTTTATCCTCCTTCAGTTTACAAATTTGTGACTTTCCACGAGCACAGTGTCTATTACAAGAAGAGCAGATCATAAATACTAGTACTGGTGGTGCTTAGCCATGGCATATAGCCTGGTGGACATCAAGGACTGCTTTATATTTTGGCAAATTTCCTGCAAACTGAATATACCCGTTTAAAGACTCGCATCAACATACTGGTTCCAGTCCAGACTGGATTGTGCAGAAATTGGTGCAGATAACAGAGAGAAGACTGAGCATCACTCTTCCAAATTTGTACTGGAATATCCATTCCAGGGAGTTGCTCTTGACTTGTCCTGTCATGAACGAGACATTTGTCTGAATTTGTCTGTTTCTAAGGACACCAGATAGCCCAGCTCTGTAGGGCAGCTTCAAATCTCAGTCGCTATGACTTTACACAGTTATTTGTTTGTCTGCTGTGGCTTATTAAAATGTGAATAATTATCTGTATGTGTGAGGAGAAATAACGATTAAACAAAGGAAATACAAAGTAGATTTTAGTTTCAGTGCCTTTAAAACCCAAAAATATGTGAATTTAGGGTGAAGGGGTAAAGTTTGCTACCCTGATGTGTACCTGATACAGGAAACGTACTGCCCTAGGGTGGTTGAAAAGCCAATTGTGTTCAGCATTTTGGGAGAAAAAGGAAAAAAGTAAAATCTGGGGAAGGGTACTGACTTTCAAATAAATTCTCATTTAATTACCTCATTAGCTTTCCTGCAACCATTCTTTTTCTTTCTTTTTCTTTCTTTTTCTTTTTTTTTTTTTTTTTTTAGTTTGCTCTAATCCTTTTTCATTATGATTAGAATTTTTTTTTTTAATTTGATTTCACACACAGTTATTAGCATAACATAATCTGTTGCAGGATTGTCTTGGGGATCATCACAAAGAAGAACATATTAGAGCATCTCGAGCAACTAAAGCAGCACGTCGAACCCTTGGTGATTAGATATATCAGATCTCATAATTAGACACATTAGAAGTCAGGAAGCATGAAACTTGTGAACTGTTCAGGGCTTTTATGACATCGGCTGAAAGATGAAATCTTCTTACGCTCAAAATTTGTATTAAACCATAAAACATGCAAAATCCTTTTGTAGAAATGAAGCTGTAAATGTGAACGTACTGTTAGTCACAACATTAAAGGAAAGTAAACAGTAAACTTTGTGATACTTGTGTTGTTGAGATCACATGAATCTAGCTGGTTGATCTCTTGAATTCCCCAGGTGGGAAGGCACGCAGCTAGGAATACTTTTTCCCTGCCTCATGCAAATTAAGATTTTCATATATGCCAGTTTCTTTTTCTGATTTGGACAGCTTTAAACAGCTGTTAAATAGCAAAGTATCGCACCTTTTGAGAAGCAAAGACAAGCATGTTTTAATTGTAGCATTAGATCTTCCCTGTAATCCCCCCTTATCAATATGATTTTTAAAAAATATTCTTATTTTTTAGTAAAGTCCTGTGATTTTATGTAAAGTTCTGTGATTCTGCCGCTGTTACCTACAGCAGTGTACTCCTTTACAAAATATGCAGTGATACCCTTAGCCACCAAGTGGCCTGCTACTGTGTTGACTGATGACTTGAGAATCTAGATATGGTTTTAACCATGATGTTGTGAACTAACCCCTTAGATAGGTGGTAGACTTTGTCTTAATTTGGACCTGGGTTGCTAGTTACATGTCTACTAAACATATCCACCATGTTTAGCTGCTTATGTGCAAAACATGCTCATTATTAGCAAAACATGCTAATTATGTTCTCATTTTATGCTAATATTTCACAAGTATTTCATGCGTCCTTTAATAAGACAAATTGAAATGTACTAACCAGAATAACAAGGGCAGCAGCTCATTCATTCTGCTCTTTGCTTCTCTTGTGATATTATCCTTTTGGACAGTCTCACTCTATTTGATGTTTCGCAGTTATAGTTTTAAAAGACCCTATCATAAGAGCACAGTATCTAAATTGGAAAATGAAAATTTTCTTTTATTATTCACAGCTTATTTTTTTTTCTAAATCCATGAACTCCAAAAACTAATTAACTGTTGTTTATAATACAAAAGTGTCATGGCCAGTACAGTGTGCTCCTATGAATACATTCAGCCTGAGCCAGTGTGTCAGACTGGAAGGATCTTTCTGGTTTTAAAAAGGAGGGAAGGGGAGTTTGATTTGGGGCCATCAAGCGGTACATCACTTCTGATGGCTAGGTTGGAACATGCCTCCCTTATGAAATGGGATCACTATCACTTCTTTTTCATACCTCTCTTTTCTTTGTCCCTCTTTGTTACTTTTTTGTTGGCATATGCTAATCAAAATTTGATTTTTGTAGAAACAAAAAGTTAAATAAAAATTGTAATGGGCTCTACTTGTATGACTTGTATTTCATTAAAATGGACTACAGCTGTCAGAGAACATCTGATATGGTGTCTCAGCATTGCTGTGTTTTATCAAACTGGTGGTTCCTCAGCATTTTGATAAATAAAATGTTTCTGTTTAAATAAGAAAATCAGGCTGTTTACTTTTGCTCTATTCCTGTCAACAAAAAGGACTTGGCTACAGATTTGTTCCGCTTCATTATTTTCCTGCTTGGATTAATATCAATCTTCCATTTATCCTTTTCAGGCGCCTCCTTGGCATTATAACAAAAAAAGATATCCTCCGTCATATGGCCCAGATGGCAAACCAAGACCCCGCCTCCATAATGTTCAACTGAAACCCATAGCTGAGGAGAGAGAGGAAACGGAAGAGGAGGTTCATTTGTTGAATAGCACAACACTTTAGTCTGGGGAAAACTTCTAAAATCAGAGACGAGAGCTGGGTTTTTACGTAACAGTGCTGCTGGCAATCAGGAGTCAGTCTGGGGGAGCGTGTGGCGAGGAGGAAGGCTGATGGGAGTGTGGGAAGGGAGAGCTGCTGTCCTGCACTGGATGCGTCCCGAAACATCAGGTCTGCCATGATAGTGCAGTGAGTGAGCTGTGCAAAGTGGTGCCATTTTCCAGCCCAGCCTGGTACTTCAGCATTGAAGAGATGTGTTATTAATCCCTGTTTCTGGAGGGAGCGTTCTGAATTGAGCCATCTTGTGGAGACTGAAAGGTCTTGCTCTTTTTACCATTGAAAACTGTTGTGTTAACTCATGAAACGTATTAACTATTACTCGTCACCTTTCTACATTCCAGAAGAGCTTTATTTCTCTCTCTCCTGAGCCGTAACAAAGCCTCTTTAAAATTGGTGTGCCCTTTTGAAGCAGTTGTTTCTCATATTGAGATGTACTGTGAGTTACTGAGGTGTGATCACAAGAAGGGAGGTTTTTCTTGTGCCATTAAATGTGTAAGTTCGTACATCATGAAATGCTTGGGGCAGTGCAGATCCACTGCAACAAAACCAGATTGAACAGGTAATACTTTGCAAGAACCATGCGAGACTTCTTTCAACCCGTGTGCTGTCGTGATGTAAGAAAACTAAAACCAGATGAAACCAGTATTTCAAAGAAAAATACTGGTTTTGCTGCAGAAAAGATCAATAACGTGACCTGGTCTTATGCAATTTTTGTATTATTGAAAACACTATGATATATACCAATGTTGTGCAGTATAAGGAAAAATACTGCTATTCTACTAGTTTAAGAGCTGGAACAATTCTGTATACGTGTATCTGGTAAAAAATGCATGCTACAACACTGGAGATCTTTTTCCCCCCTGTAAAATTTAAGAATGGTCATTTTTATTTTTTCTTCTCCACAAAAGACGTTCCACTGCTGACATGGTAGGAAGAAATGTAACTCATAATTTGCACTAAATGTATATTATTTTTCTTGAAGTTTTACCATTCTTTATTTATATTTGTATGGATTAAAAAAATCTATTAAATATGAATCAGTTAATATCTCACATAACTAATTACCTTTTTAATGTGATTTTATAGAATAATTCATAATCCTCTGCAACTAATGGAGGATTAGCAAATGTTTACAACTAGATGAAGGGTTTCAAGTAAATGGCTTCTTTATGATCCAACATACATACAAGATCATTTTCAAATGTAACTTTCACTGCCGTTACCTTGGATTTCTGTTTTTCTTTACTAGCAGATAACTGGAACAGTAATAGTAAGGTTTTATTAAAAAAAAAAACCAACACTGCAGGGTTTTAAAAGTAGCAGGAGAAAGCAACTATTAGATTGCTTTTGACTCTTCTTTTCTCCCAAGTATATAGAGGTGTAAATTATATGTAGTCACACCTGAGCAGCAGGGCAGAATTGAATCCAGTACTTGAAACTTTGCAGGACTTTAAAATTCAGCAGCAACACACACACACTCGGAGGTGAACTGACAGATCCCTAGCTTCTTTACAGTACATTGTTTTGTTTCCTATTCATTTTATCAGACCACCCCCAGAACTGCATGCAGAGGAAAAATGACAATATGCTATAAGCCCAAATTAGGGAGGAAAAAAATTAAGAAATCTGGCTGACAAAAATCATGTTTTGTAATATGGGGCTGGATAAAATTTCTTTCTTTTAATATGCTCACAAGACTGCAAAAATGGCAAGAATACGAACACTAAAAGTCTAACATAATAATCTTAAATATCTCTAAGGCATTCATCACAGTTACCTCAAACATCTTTATTTACAAAGTACTCAGTATGGTTTTATCTTAAGTACAATAACACAATGAACCAAAATTCTGGAACTTTTGGTGAGCTGCACAAAAATGGCTGTGCTTAAGTAAGTGCACTGTTGAATTTTAACTGATTTTTCTTAGTAAAAAACTGCCATCTACATTTTATCATCTCATCTCTAGCAGCAACTGGAACCAGTAGAAAGTGAATTGTGCCGGGGGATCACAGTGATCAGGCCCTGTATTAAAAACAGGTTTGGAAATGAAACAGGGAATTGGGCTATGTAAAAATGGGAGCATGGCAACAACCAGCTGTACTCTTCCATGTGAAGTCAGTGCTAGTGGTTAAAAATTTGCTCTGTTCCATTACATAAGCCTGAAGAAGAGGAAGCTTCACAAAGAGCAGGATTTGGCCCATTTACAGAAGGCAGCTCTGGAAGTTGTCTGTGACACTGATTTCTGTTGTCTGATTTTTTTTTTTCCTACAGTGGAAGAATACAAACTCACTACACATACAAAAATCACTTTAAATCAGTTTGAAATCTCTGCCATGTCTGATGTTATTGTAAAACACTGCTGTGTGTACCGTATTAACTTGCACCTAATTCTACAGACTGCTGTCTGAATTAAAATACAGTTCACACTCCTGCTGTGTTTCATTTCTGTGTGGATCCCAAGTGCTGCACATAAATTGTGCATCTCTGTTTGCTCTTCTTAACCTGCTAAGCTTTCCCTGTTGACATTTAAAATGTCTTCTAGTAAACATACAGTAGAGGTTCTGTTAATGAAGTACGTGTGCCTGTGCTGTGCAACAAAAAATTTCTAACATGAAACTTGCAGCGCCTTACTCAAGTTACTAATCAAAAAAAAAAAAAAAGGTGGTGGATGGGAGGGGGAAAGTGTCAGCATTTTTTTATTTTTTAAATCATTCAGATACTGGTTCATGAAGAATGCATTCTTTGTTAATCTGTGATATTGCCTAGAGCTGTATTTAATATTGATCTTAATGTTTTTATTTATAATAGTGTGGTAGAACTGCATATCATTACAGTAAAAATTCTCATTACTGTGATGATTTAATCAAGCATTAAAAACTTCTGTATGACCATTTATTGTTCTGTCATGTTTTCTCATTGTTTTCACAAACAAGATTTGTGTTGATTTTGCATTTATTTTCCCTGAGAGAAAATTAACAGATAGGAATTTTACATACAAAATGAGTTAAGAAGATTTGATGAAAAGAATGGAGTTTAGGAGATGCAGTATTTGCACTGCCTAGCATTTGGCTACAAATCCGTAGCCAAATCAACCCCATCAAATAGATCTACATTAGGTGGAGTATTTTTGCAAAATAAACATTTAAGATTTTAAGTATAGAATAGTTGGCTGATTTAAAAGTTAAAAGTGGATAATCCTTTTATTGTCTAAAAGCCACCTGTTGATGATGTAAACTTCACTGAAGGGCCTGGGTTGGAAGGGACCTTAAAGATCACCTTGTTCCAACTCTCCTGCCATGGGCAGGGACACTTTCCCCTCGACCAGGGTGCTCAAGAGCCCCATCCATTGAACACTTCAAGGGATGGGGCATGTACCTCCTCTCTGGGCAACCTATTATAATGTTCCACCACTCTCATAATAGAAATGCCTTGCCCCTGTCTAGTCCAAATCTACTCTTTTTTAGTTAAAACCACTAATCTTTGTCCTAGTGCAGCAGGCCCTGCTAAAAAGTCTGTCCCAGTTTAATGATTTACAGCACATCAGTCATGGTGCAGCTGCTGTAAGAGGTTTCCTTCTCCCTCAGGGCTTAATAGATGAATATAGATGTCCAGTCTCAGGTCCTCATTGTTGCAGATCTAAGTTCATACTTAAGTAACAGTTCAAAAGTTGAATTTTTAAGGTGCCCTCCAACTCAAACCTTTCCATGATTCTACTTTTTTAGTACGTGAATGACTTACAGGGCATTATTATAAATCTTTTTTATGTATAAAACAAAACTCCAGGCCTGTGAAAGAGTGCATGTATATTTGTGCTTGAATAAATGGGACATTGATATGCGGAGTGAAAGGGGTGAAGCTGTCAAATTTACAGAAGTAGCTATCACATGTGAGTACCTTGTGCATTGGAAACTCATGAGACTGTTGCAGTACTCTAACATACATTGTACCTCCAATGCTCCCTTCTACCATAAAGTAACATAACTGACACTCCTCTGCTTAAAAAAGTAGGAATGACTTATATTTGAGCATGGGGCTAGTGGCCTATAATCTTGATCAGAATTATTTAGTATTGCTGTCATTAGTACTGATGTGAATTGCTACCATGGAAGTTAAGTCACCATATGGTGGGAGGTCTGTTGAGTAAGAGCAAATGTTATTTTCCATTGTTTCTGAACTGTTACTTTAATCAATTGCCTGAGCCTAAGCCTCCAAGTGCAATAACAAGAACACAGAACTGGGCACTAACAACCTTGAAAACAATTAATTTGCACCTTGTACAAAATCACTTCAGTTTTAAACATTTAAAAATTAAACCTGAGATGGCTTCTTCTGATTAGCAAGGTAGCAACAGCAGTGGAGTTCCTAATTTCTCTTGTAATGTCAGTTAGCATTTCCTTCATGCCGTTAGTTTCCTCCCACTTGAGCCAGCTCCAGGAATGCATGGGCAGGGATAGTGCTTTGCTACAGAAGAGAATGCTGCAGGTAAGGGAATGCTTTAGAGCTGAGGGCTGGGACACAACTGGGGAAATGCAGGAGGGCAGAATCTTCACCTGGAGCAGGGACATGGGGCTCGGTTTGCATATGGCACAGGCAGGTGGTGACCGAGCCACAGCAGCCCAGCCCTGCCGCGGGTCACTGCCGCGGTGCCCGCAGGTGCTCCAAGTTTCCTTTGCTTCCTTCCCGTGCTTCCTCAGAGCACCAGCCCCGCCGCAGGTTTGGCTCCCGGGGTGGGCAGGGCCAGGCAGGCGTGTCGGTGCCCCAGCTCCGCCCCGCAGCCTCACCCCCGCTCCCTGTCCCCGCCCGCCGTGCGCAGCCAGCACCGGGAAGTAGCGCGTTCCTTAGAAAACCTTTACTGACCGCAGGAGACACCGCCACCGAGTACAAAAAGACCACAGACACACACACAAAGACAAGCCCGGTCCAGGGCGCGCAGGGCCGCCCCCCGCTGCAGCCCCCGTGCCCGGCTCAGGGCACCAGCTGATCCAGGTCCTCCTCCCGCCGGTTGCCCAGGTGCTGCTCGATGATTTCGGCAAAGAGGTTCCTCTTCAGCAGCGTGTAAGCCAGAGGCAGCAGCTGGCCCACCGTCTTGTGGAAGTACTGCAGGACAGAAGAGAAAACATGAGCTGGAAAACAGCTCCAAGTAGGAGCTCCAAGACAGGCAGGGACCTAATTGTAGAGTAACTTATGTGTGAAGCCACTCTTTCTTCTGTTCACTAAACTAGAAGATGAATGTTTCTAATTCTAGAAAACACCTCCAAGGTTACAGGTGTTTCCAGCTGCAGCATGAAACAGACAACACACATGACAGTACTGTAAACATGATTTTTCACTGCAGGACTTTGTCAGTGGTTACTCTCATGTGCTGAGAAGCACAAAGCATGGAAAACGAGTATTTGCCTCCACCTACTCAGAAAAATAGGAGGAACCATTTCCTTCACTGCCCTTCCAGTTGTAGAAAGGATTTAAGCAGCTGAAGCAGCCTAGTCTCTGAAAGAAGGGTTCTAAATGAGCAGGGTATCAAAGGAAAATACCACACATTTTCAGGTGCTGTATGGAACTTAAGAGAGCAGGGCATGAAATCTAAGAACCGTATTAGTAACTTAACAGTGTCTGGCAAGAACAGTCAGTTTTCATTCATTTCAGTGGCTAAGTATTTTAACCAGTGTTCAGCACAGCTCTTCTGGGCCTACATTTAGTATTGCAAGACTTATCTTTCCCATGATACTCTGGAGCACCACTTGGCCAATACTAGTTTTGCTAGAAGCAGCTACTTTGCAGGGGTGTTTCTATGACCATCCATTCATATTAGGTTGATGTTGAAACTTAATGTGTTATTTTCTAGCCATAGACCGACTACAGCCATGACCCTTTTCATCAACAGGCCAGTGGCTTGTACAGAACAAAAAGCTTTAAGTATAATTTTTACGTGTAACTAAGTGCTATTAATTCAATCCCCTCACCGATGATATTCACTGTTAGCAGAGAACTAGGGAAGAGACTCCAGGTGAAAGGTGCCCTATGCAGCCACACAAAGCAGGACAGCCAGGCAGCTCACCTGGGTTCACATTCTTCCAGCTGGGGTTACTACAACCATCAGGCTGTTTCTTGATCTGGTTGAATATGGGTGCCTATACAAGTAGCTGGGGACAGGGGACTCCAGCTATTCAGGGCATTTGCATCACACACTTTGCACTCTGTTTCTGGATTGCAGCACTGGGCTTTCATACACACAATTTTAAATTCCACATGGAATGATGTTGTGTGACTTTTTAACAGTCTTCATGAATTAAGAACATTCTTGCAGACCTCTATGATTCCTAGGGATAATTAATCTACAGCAGAACAACTTCTAACCCATGTATAAAATAATGCATAATTTTGTGAAGTATGATTGTAGTACTCACATGTGATCCATAGCAAAACAGGTCCATGCCCAGCTCATACCCCATTCCATAGTCACATTCATCGTTAGCAAACTGAACAAAGGTCAGCATTTCTTGAATGGGTGCAAAGGCCTTCACTCTCTCCTCATCAGTAGGAGCATCAACAATGGCCTTGCAAATTTTTTTAAGATTAGCTGCAAAAAACCAAAAGCAGATATTGAGATGTTTAAATAAAGAAATTTAATATGACACAGAAGTATTCTGTGGCAAAACTATACCCATGTGTCACACTTACATGTAAGCTAAGTGGGCACACCCTGAACTGCTGGTGAAGATTCCCCCTTTCCTTGGAAGCTCATTCTTGCCCCATGCCCATCCCTCTCAGTTCCTCATAGAGGGGGACAAGCACTTGTGTGGTGAAATTACATCAAGGAACTGATTCTGGTTAAAATGACACTGGGAGAAGAGCGTGGATAAGAAATAAACCCACAAATCCCTGAATGTAAATCAGCTTTTTGGATCTACTTCCTCCGTGGCTTTGCCAATACAAAAGAATCATCTAAACTACTGCTTCAGGAATTCTCTTCTCAGATTTAGCATGTTTTGTTGATTGTCATCCGGTTCCTTTAAAGACAATACTTTGAGCTCAAGTGTGATGGTTAGGACTTCCACCTTTTACTCCCACCACTCAAATTCTTTAAGTAGAAAACATGAATGCAGTTTGTTTTTTACTGAAGGCTGTTTACTTCAAGAAAGCAGAAGGATACAGTAAACAAGATGTTTACCATTTGTTTCAGGAAGTTCTCTGTATCCAACATCATTTTTGTCTACAGGAACAACTAGGCCTGCTCCATGAAATGCTTTGGTCACCACCTGAATAAAGAGACAGAAGTTGGAACACAGCACCATAAGACAGTACTGTGACCTAAAAATAACTCTGCTCGTTAAGCACTTAACACCTGACTGCTGGTGGTCAAACCTAATACAATGTCCTGGCTCCAGGACATGAACTTAGTTTCAAATTATATTGTAGTTACTTTCAAGTATTGAAGTTTGAAATAACTGGAAACTCCACTTCAGTCAAATTCTGAAATCTAGGAATCCTTGTAGTCACTTGTGTAGCATTGTACCACATTAGTTTAGCCCCCTCCTACCCTAATTATTTTTGATAGGTATGCAAAAATCCTCTGTTATTATCATCCATATAATCCTTAATGGTCCTGTTTCTAACAGATCCAGCCCAACTGTTTACAACAATCTTCCATTTAAAGCAGTTTTCTCCATGCCCTCTATATGTTTCAGTTTTTAGACTACTGTGCTCAGTGGGATTTTTGGTGGTGGTTTGTTCTTTTTGTTTTGTTTTTAATTAAATGCCAAGCTATGATTTACAAGAATAAAGTGCTTTTATTTAACCCTATTATTTGGAACACACTTGTAGTCATCTTCCCTCTCTTGAAGTTTTATAGAGAGCTGATTACCTCTGGAAATTCCTAAGTGAAGCATCCTTACTCACTAGAAGAATGAAAAAACACAAACAGGAAGTAAATGAAAAAAGTTTAACAGAACTTAGTTCTCTCCAGTGGATGAGGAAAGTCATACTTTCTTATCTCTCTGTTTCATCTTCAGGGTTTTTTGTTCCAGAGAATAACCCAGTTCTTTTGCTGTTCTTGTTAGCTTTTCATCTATGTCTTTCAAAACAGCATTTTTCTTTTTATCGGCCACTTCCTTAAGTTTTTTTGACAAGAATAATCTGCAAACAGAAGAAACACGTCAAGAAAACAAAAAAAATTAATAGCCTTTTAAACATTAAACCTCCAGCTCTAACAACAAAGATTAAGAGTCCTGTCCTATTTATACAGAGACTTGAAAATGCAAGCCTCTTAACAAGAGGAATAAAAATAGTTTGGTACAGCTAAGTACTTGGGCTTTTCTTATCTGTATCACCATTACAATCTAGTTTACGCAACCTGCAGGTGCTGAAGGTTCTCCCAGCCTCAGTAACTGTTCATCTTTCTATCTTAAGAATTCAGTTTGCTGTTTCTGTGCCATATACACCATTTGTCATCCAAGTCATGCACACAAACACATATTTATGAGCTTCCCCATGGTACTTTCAAAACAAATGTCCTCGTTTAACTCTGCACTGCACAAGGGTTCTTTTGCAGAAGCCATTCTTCAGTCTGCTGTCACTGACTGACACATGTCTGTCCTTAGAGAGCTTTCCATTTTTAACCGGCAGGGATGAGATCAGCTGTTTACATTCCTGACACAGGAACACGTAAAACTCCGTGAATCAGACTGAACTACATATCCATGTGTCATCCTGCCACAGGTCAGAAATGTTACTTCTTGTAGATATTAATTATATACAAAAATAATGTATTTTTATGTAGGCAAGAACAAGAGCCAGATGCTACTCATCTACTATGACACTCAGATTTCCTTCACCACTGTTTGAGATGCCCCTTCTCTACTTAAAGAGTATTTTAACATACGCAGTGGATCTTTTCCAATTTAGAGCCTGCCACTGCCAATATATTGAGAGAATGACATAATTAACATGTATCTATTTTACTTCTGAAAGGAAAACACTGTCAAAAGGCTTTTGAGAGAATCTTAAAACTTGCCAGCAGGGGTAGAAAATAAGTGAGGGTTTCTTAAGAAAGACATATAAGTTAGCTTCATTATTCCACATCCCACCTCCCAATTAGCAATTTCTCTTTATTCTGTTCTTTATAAATAAAAGCAAAAGCCTTACTTGACTGCAGCAAAGACATTATCACCAACTTGTGAAATCACACAACCCTTCTTAGCTTCATTTGCACCAACCCACGCTGGGAGCTCATCTGGCACATCCCTATTGATGAGAAAGCACACACAAAATAGCCAAGCTGTGTCAATTTCTCTGGTTTCAAAGTAAAACTAAATTTGCCTCCTCAGCATGCTGGCATCTCTTTCAGAAACCTACCAAGAAATGCCCTTAGACCTAAAGCTCTAAAATCTTATAGCCAGCCTTGAAAAGAGCTCATATTGCATCCATACATACAGAGAGAATACACATTCTCTTTTGGTCATTTGATTTTCTTCCCTGTATCACGGCAAAAGTTAAAGATTAGTGAGTGAAGGCGCTCTGGATGGCTGGAGGAGGTAGTTTAATAAATACTGAAATCTAGTCTTCAACTCCTGTTCCTATGATTTTTTTTATAAAAAGATAAAGCTGTGTCTTAATATCCTACTACAAAAGAGAAAGATTCTTGTTTGGTGATAGCACACAATTCACAAATTATGTTTCATGGAAAAAAAAAAGAAAAGAGAGGGCAAAAGCTATGCATTGTTATAGTGGAGCAAGAGCATACAGGAAATAAAATACCTGAAATATCCCATGTGATACTGTGTTCTGCTATCCCCAACAAGTATAGTCTGAAATTCTGGGGGATCATAGAAGAATCTCCAATGAAGATTGAAGTTCACATCTGTTGATTTTGCTTTTTCGTGTTTTCCAGCAAGAATATCATATGGTCCAACCAGCCTAAGTCCAACACTTGACACAAGTGCATCTGAAAAGCAAACCATGAATTGATTTACATTCAGGTGCATGTCTAGACCAGGAAGTTCCTGTGTTGCTTAGGTATCAAAAGTTTCCATAAATTCAGTCAAACACTCTATTCACCAGACAAGGAAAGCTAAGTCATTGTTTTGTCCAGATAGCTTTCATTCAAGAGTTATTACACTTCTCATAAGAAGTAGCCATCAACAGTCCAGTGTCTGGATGGAGATCAGTGATGAGTGGTGTCCCTCAGGGCTCTGTACTGGGACCAGCATTGTTTAATTTTAATCTTTATCAATTACATAAGACAGGGGATCAGCAAACCTCAGGAAATTTGCAGATGACACCAAGCTGAAGGCCGCAGATGACACTCCTGAAGGATGGGATACCATCCAGAGGGATCTGGACAAGCTCAGGAATTGGGCCCATGGGAATCTCTTGAGGCTTAACAAGACCAAGTGGAAAGTTCTGCACCTGGGTAGGGGCAATCCCTGGTATCAACACAGGCTGGGGCTGAACAGATTTAGTGCAGCCCTGCCAGAAGGCTTGAGGGTGTTGGTGGATGAGAGACTGGACATGACCCAGCAATGTGCACTTGCAGCCCAGAAAGCCAATCATGTCCTGGGCTGCATCCAAAGCAGCATGGCCAGCAGGGCCAGGGAGGGGATTCTGCCCCTCTGCTCCGCGCTGGTGAGACCTCACCTAGAACACTGCATCCAGCTCTGGGGTCCCCAGCATAGGAAGGACATGGACCTGCTGGAGTGGGTCCAGAGCAGGGTCATGAAAATGATCAGAGGCCTAGAGCACCTCTCCTTTGAAGACAGGTTGAGAGGGTCCGGGTTGTTCAGCCTGGAGAAGAAAAGGTTTCAGGGACCATACTGGAGCCTTTCAGTACTTTAGGTACTGAAGGTAGGGACAAACATTTTAGCAGGGCCTGTAGCAAGAGGACAAAGAGTAACGGGTCTTAACTAAAAACCCAAGGGTACATTCAGACTAAATATAAGAAATGTCTTACAATGCAGGTGGTTAAACACTGGAACAGGTTGCCCAGAGACATGGTGGATGACCTGGAAACATTTAAGGCTAGGTTGGACTGAGCTCTGAGCAACCTAGCCCTGTTGAAGATGTCGCTGCTCATTGTAGGGGGTTGGACTAGATCACCTTTACAGGTCCCTTCCAACCCATTCTATGACTCTGAAAGATACTGTCATTTCTAGAGCACACAGGGATACCACATTCTGTTATATAATAAACTTGAAGACGTTGAAATCCAGATTTAGTAGTACTTACACTGAGTTAAAGTCTTTTCAACCTCTCATCCCACCAGCGAGGAGGCTGTGGGTGCACAAGAACCTGAGAGGGGACGCAGCTGGGACAGCTGATCTCAGCTGACCAAAGGGATATTCCATAGCATATGGCATCATCATGCTCAGCATGACAAAGACCTGCTTTCTTGGAGATGGCTGAACACCTGCCTGCACATGGGAAGTGGTGAATTAATTCCTTGTTTTGCTTTGCTTGTGGCTTTTGCTTTCCCTACTAAACCGTCTTCAGCTCAACCCACGCGTTTTCTCACTTTCACCCCTTTTGAGTCGCTCCCCTGTCTCACCAAGGGGGAGTGAGCAAGTGCCTGTGTGGTGCTTAGTCGATGGCCAGGACTAAACCATGATACATGAGGAAACTTGAGTTCCAAACTAAACATCTTAAATGCACCTGCAAGAAAGGCAGATTTAGACCACACTTAATCCCTTTACATTGCACAATTTAAGTAGTTACATTTAGGAAAGCTTGAAGCGTACATTTTAGTGATTATAGCCAGCATTTTTGTTTACAGTTATGTAGATATCCTCAATCTCAACCAAAAAAACTGAAGCTGCATTAAAATGCATCTGACTACCTCCAGTTTGCCTGCTTTCAGGCTGCTTTTGGGAGCAAAAGTTAGAGGCAAAATGTAAAACCTTACCACTTGGTTTCTCAGGATCTAGCTCCTCACAAAACTTCCAAAACTGGTAGAAGTCCTCAGGCAGTCTAAGGTGATAGCATGTTTCTGCTTCTTGGCAAAGACTATCAGGAATATCTGCCTGATTTGATCTTCTCTTCTTGACAGCTCCATTTTTTTCACTCTGTAGATTAAAAAAAAAACCAAAAAACCAACCCAAAACAGAGTTAATTTAGTTGCTTTCTGTCAGCTCTACCAAAGGACTTTATAAAGCTTTTATATTAATGGAGGAACAAGGATTAGATCCATTAGGGCATGTGTGTTAGCTAAAGCAGCATATATACAGCCTAGAACATCTGTTTTGGACAGAATCCATTAAAAGCGCAGTCTGACGTGCTAAACACGTCTAAAGTAGCAAACTGCTACTCTGATATTAATGAGTTAATATAACCAACAGAAGCATTTCTATTAGTTAATTAGGCAAAGGAGCAAACAATCCCAAAGTTTAATCTAATTCTACATTGTTTTAAAATGACCATTTCCAATCACACTGCAGACTGCACGTGTAAAATACATAAACATATGTTTATGTGTTTTACAGACAGTTGTAAGTAGGGATACTATTTTGTCATGTCTAATTAAATAATACAGCAAAAATCCTCTAGTCTGTACTATTCGAACTACTGTGCTGTTCAACATCACGACCACAGCAGTTTTCAGTGCAGCACTTTAAAATAGCTTAAAAGTGAAGTTCCTTTTAAAAAGGATGTAACGTGAACTGAAGCAGGCTAGGAAATGACCCGCACGAGCACACTCCACCGGAGCGGTAGCCTCAACCACCCCACCATTCCCACATAAGTCTCCACGAATTGGTAGGAACCGCTACCCACCCCTCCCGTCTGAAAGAATAAAAATAAAATAAGTAAATAAATTTTTAAAAGCAACAAGGTTTCTTTCCTGTTCTTAGGAGAGGGCAATGCGGCGGACACTTCACCTCTGAAGCAGGGCCGCCGCCAGGTAACCCGGGACACGGCGAGTGCCTCCGTTCCCAGAGCGGTCCCGCCGGGATGATGCGGCGGCCGGTGGGCCCAGAGCACCTCAAACGCGGCGGTCCCCGCGAGATGCCCGCGTGGAGGAGCGGCTGCCGCGCAGGAGAACGCGGGGCCCTGCGACTCTCCCCAGAGCCCCGGAGCAAACCAGAACGAGGGGCGAGGAGACAGAGGACCGACGGACAGCACAAGACACCCGNCATCCCCCGGCTGTGGCATCCCCGGCTGTGGCGCTCCCGGCACACCGGCGACCCGGGGCGGGGCAGCGACGGGGGACGAGAAGGAGCGCAGTTCATCACGGATGGCGAATGCGGCTGGTGCTGGAGACAAGTCGGGAACTCACCGCCATGTTCCCTCAGCGGTAGATAAACCGCCGAGATACACCTTCGAGGCTGATTTTTAAAAACGCTGTTTACGTATACGTGCAAATTCCTGCAATATGAGTTAGGGTGGTGTATTGAGATCAGACAGAGGAAGAGATGACCTGAAATGTGATTATATCCTTCGGAGCTAAAAGCGTAAGACAGGAAGCGATACAGGTTTTCAGTAAAAAAAAAAAAAAAAAATTAAAAAAAAAGCCCCAGTCCCCTAATCTTATGCTTTAGCATTTGACAGCTGCCAGGAATATGAAAGCAGCATCACAGCTTCTGTTCCAATGAAAGAACGGAGGCAGCCGTGCGTACCATGCCGCAAGTGGGACACGTTCCTCAGTTTAGAGCAGCCCTTAATCACATTATGCAACATCCGCTTACGCTGCTCAAGTGCTTTGCATAGGAGGGGGCCTGGAAAACCAGCGGCACAGGAGGCAGCAGTGGGAAGCTGGTTATATATAAACCTTCACTTTTTTGTTTCAGTAAGCGCGATCGCAGTAAGTTCATTTAAAGGAACATTATGTAGTTAAACTACAGGAATTGGTGAGCTCACACTGCCTTCCAGAGAGAAAGATGTGTGTATGGCATAAATAAATACCGTGAGATCTTTTTATCTTGCAGTCCATTAGGGTTGTAAATATTTGCTATGGTATAGATTGTTAGCTTAGGTCTAGGAATAAACTGCAGTGCGTTTCGACCACCTGACAGCTGTATGACTCACACAAAAGCTCGATGATGTTAAGTCAGGCTACAGCATTCACTATTAAGAGCTACACACAAATCAAAGGAAACTTGATCCTGACTGATGATGGTACTGCCTGTACATACAACAGCGAGGCTTGCTATGATGTGGATGCAGAACAAAGCCTGCATCAGTCTCCTCTTTCTGATGGAAAAACTGTTGTTTAAATCAGCATACCTGTTGTTTGCTTACCAAAATCCTGCATACACAAGGAAGAAATACTAAATTTCAAGTTCAAACCTCATTTAAGGATTGAGTTACATTTCATCACCTGAGGTTCAGCAGAAATGAGGTACAAAAGCTTACTAAGAAACCACAAACCTAATTTTCTTTCTGAAAAGTGTTGGGAGTACTGGCCTGAGGTTTCTTTGGGAAATGCTTTCTAGTATTAGTCTCACTCATAATTTCTAGTATACAAAACCTTAGCCATAGTGGAGGCTAGACAAAATGTCACCCAAAGGAAAAACAAGCAAATAAGGTCAACATGAAAGCATCTACCTTTACTTTAGGTCAAGAAGAAAACAGCAGCTTTTCAAAGTTTTCCACCTTTAAAGAGATTGACTTTTGCCTCTTACAATATTTTGCATTATAGCCTTGAAACAGAAGTGATGTAAGCATCAAATGAATTTGTGGTGGCCCCATTTTAGGTATGCCAATACCTCACAAGGCACACTTACACTGGAAAGAATGCAAACTGACTAGAAAAATACACTGACTTGATGTTACTGCAAGGTGTCCATAGCCCAGCTTGGAGGGATTTTGCCACTGAAGATACAGCTCATGAGCTTCATTGATCAATCGATTTTTTTTTTTTATTCTTTTCTCCACACAAGCTATTAAAGACTCTGAGAGCACCTCTCTTCTAGAACAGCCTTCAGTTTGGAAATAACCCAGGAGAGAAAAAAGCACCTAATCCAGGGAGGAAGATACTAAATGCTCTCCATCTGAGAATCTTGGTCTCTTACATTTTCCAGGCAGGTACCCCAGCCACTAGATTATTGGTTAAGAGTACCAGTATTTAGCCATATTTAAGATAAAATGTGATTTTAAAAATACTTCTGTGTATTATATAGTGCAACTCAATATTTTTATAACTACTTTCCAAACAATTTTGGAATGAGTGCCTCAAAAGAAAAGGGGGATGAAATGCCCAGTTACTTCATCCTGTCCTGTCAGGCTTGGAGTATGAGGGCAGGTAGCTCAGTTCCATTAAGATCATGATGGTGGTTGTGTTCAGCAAAGTAACTTTGCATGGCTGGATAGATAAAAGGAGTATTTCTGAGTTTAGATGTATCTAGTCCCAAGTGGCAGCTGATGAGGTCCTTTCAGAACAGCAGTTTTGAGCCTAAGTACACACTTTAGATTCAATAAAACCTTTCAGTTTCTCTTCAGTTAAGTCTACCCTGATCAGTTCTTCTCTGAAGTGTGGAAATGGATTGTGGGGTACCACTATAGAGGCCCTTAAACAAGAAACTCTAAGATACTGAATGATTATTCTGTGCACCATAATAATTTTTTCCTCTCTATGAACAAGTGGTAACTCCCTCTGTATGAGAAGTAAGAGCAAATTATTTGGAGGATACAAAGTCCTAGATTTGAAAAGCATATATAATTTGATATTGGTAGTCATATTGTCATTCATTCTGTTAACAACCTGTAAGGCTGCAACAGGGAAGACTTTTTACAAAGAATAAATGACTACAGCAGAATTCATAATACAGTATTTTAAAGCCTCCCCTTCAAGCTAGAAAACATAGCCTCCTGTGTGTGGACCACCAGACTTCTGAATCAGGATAAACTGAGCTTATCTCAAGATACTTATCTGCAAAGTAGCTTTATCAAGCTCTCCAGTCATCAGTACAATTAGTCCCACTCCGAAGTGGGCCTAGTTGCTTTTTGTTTAGATTGTTTTGGTTCTGTTAATTCATAACTATGCAGAAACAGATTTTGTGAGAAGCCACAGAACTGAAGTATGTTCCCTTGAAACAAAGGTTTTCAGACCTGCTTTCTCAAAAGCTATTGTAGATACTTCTGGTGTATATACACACATATTTCTTGATACATTTTATTTGTCTCTTGGGGTTAGCACGACTTTAATGTCTTATAAGTATTTTTCCTGTTCTATGTTCATCTCCAGGATTACTGCTTAATGTCCAAAGTTACCAAAGTATGCCCTATGCTATGCAAAAAAAAGTCAGTTATGAATTTCAGCATTTTATGGGTGTTAATTATTGTGAAGAAAGCTTTCATAATTCAAGAGCCAAAGCAAAAACTTTATCAGCTAGTAGGTACTAGAAAGAAGGAAAGAACACTTGCAGAGTTGTTGAAATCAGATTTTTGCTTCCTCACTGCCATTCACCAACTCTTTCATGCTCAGAGCTTTCCATCAGAGTTCATTGCTTTCCTCCCATCCCTTACAAGGTGAAGATTTGCTCACCTATGAGAAACACCAGAAGTACATTAAGCTACGCTAATCCAGATATTCTGTGCTGCGATGTTACAGATCTTTAAGGACAGAGATCTCCAAGACAGGATACCTATCTAGTCTAGACTTCATTAGCAAATTAGATGGGATGCAATACATATGGTTCACAAGCTACCACAACTGTGGCTCTATGGTTCTACCAGCTACTATGGTTCACAAGCTTTTCCTTACCCTTCATCACATGCAGCTGGAAGGTAACTGTTTATGGTACTTCTTTTAGGTAGTCGCAAAGAGTACCTGAGCAGCAAGGGATAGGTGTGTTCAGCCTCCTCAGTCACCACAACATACTGATAACTAGACGCTGCAGTATAAATATAGATAAATTCTAATTTCTGTTCAAGGACTAGCTTTTGCCAAACATGATACTGCATTTCTCTTGACACAAGAGGGAGCCATTTAAATTCTTCTTGTTAAAAAAGCAGTATAAAGAATGAAGACAGAAATACCTGAATACACGAGTGGCCACATTGATGTCCTTTCAACAAAGACGTCTTGTGTCTGAACCCTACATAGTTTTGTCTTATTCTATGTAATCACAGTGTATGTAGCATCTACTGGATTTTTCTGTATGCAGCTGTCACATTGAGGATGTGCAAAATGCAGTGTGGCACAAAAGCAGTGGAATTACACTATTTTAAAACAGTTTTATCACTGCAGTTTATGTGACAGTTCCTAATTTATTGCTTTACAAAATTGCCAGCCTTGTTCTCAGGTTAAGCCTCACATAATCCTCAGATCACACAGAGCCTCTGTTCCTTGGGTTATTAGCTTCTGTAGGGCAGCTCCACATTTTCAGGTTCACTGAAGGACACATCCTTCCTTTCATCAAGATACGGATGATCAGAACTGTGGACGCTTTTCAAGGTCAAAGCCAAGACTTGCCTCCGGGAGGGTTGGGTGTGAGCAGTGCTGCAGCAGAGCACCTCTGCTGACTCATCACCTCACTGCTGCTTGTGCTGACAGGTTGTCTGGATCCCTGCCAGCTACCCTTGCAATTCTGCAAGGTAGGCTATATACACCAGGATAAATGAAAGAATACAGTGGGGGGGTGAGGGGGAAGTAATAACTGGAAGAAAATTGGTCAGGATACTGCAGGACATGTATTTCCTGAGACAGCCTAGAAGCTTCAGGATACTTTGTGTTGTGAACATTTGAAAAGGAATATGGGTGAAGATACACAGAAGTCTTTCTGTGAAGGACTCGAAGTTAGATAAATAAATATTATTTAGGCATCAATTCAGTGAGCCTTGCAATAACTGCTCTTGACAAGAGTGTAAACTGACAGCTTGATGCTGCTGTAATCCAGCATTTGAACCACTATTATTTAGATCTGGCAGCTAGCAGTAGACTGTGATTTTATGGTGGCAGTAGTATTTTACTGCAAGCCAAACCCTTTCTTTCTGCTCTAATTTGAATATGGGGAAACCATTCTGATTGCATAAATTATGAGTGCTTGGAACACCAAACATCTACACTATTCTGCATTTAAATTACTTGTTAGTCCTGTGGTTGTACAGACCTGCAGTTTATGTAGGACCATGTTCCATGAGCACCAGTTAAGTTTTACAGATTGCCATAGATGTACTGTTATAAGTTACCTGGTTTACTTGGAAGTACAGCCATGTATGTTTGAAGCACAGTGAGGAACACCTTATCTGAATGCATTATCCCAGGAAGTTAGGAGTTTTCCTGTAAGAATCTACTCCTATAAAAGGGCTGCTAATGTGAATACTGACAGAAAACAATGTTTTCCCTAGGGAAAGTAAACCATAGAGTTAGTAAGTCTAATCCAGATTTTTTTCAGGTTGGCTATTGGAGCCAGGATAGATTGAACCAGGCAATCTAGGTACTATATTTTTTTGGGGTTATGTTTTTTTGTCTTATATAGGTATTCTGGTTCTCTTAATCTGTAATTTTCACTTTAAACACTTGCCTGCATATGTACAAAATACTGCATGCAAGTAAGGAGGGAAAAAAAGTATCAAGTCAAGTTGGTGCCACTGGAGGCAATAAATAAAAAAGTTTTTGATCTGATACATAAAAAGAAAAGTAATCTAACAGCAAGTAATTTTAAATTGACTACTTTGTAGATACCCCTTGTGAGGTTTCACGTTTCTGATATGCAAGAAGAGTCACTTGATAAACGTGTTTACCAGCAAGACAAACCCTCCATACATTGCTTTACCATTGGTAACTTCTAAGACTGGCATGTCTTTCATATTGTGTTAGTACACACCACCTCCCAGTCCTCACTATCAGAACCTCAGGACCCTGTTTTCATGGAATAGTTTCCTCACATCAAGAGCAATTCACATTCCGCTGTAACTGGATATTAGGGTGACAGTCAATACAAATAATGAAATAATATGCATCCCCTAAGTTTTGGCTGATGGTATTAACATTTTACCTAGTACATATGCTTTGGCTTCCTCCCCCAACAAATAATGTGGTGAGGAGGTAGAAAATTGTGGCTCTGAGTCACTTCAGCTTAGGCTAGAGTGAGTCAGGAACTCAGCAGCTCAGTTAGGAGAATTAATCATATTCCTATTATCTTGAGAGACACAGAATTGCTGGCCATAATAGACAGGCAAGATTCTTCAGGGGCAGGGTAAATCCTGCTTTGTGTTTTGACATCCTGAGGGGCAGTAGTCTAGATTTTCCAATAAACCATTTGCAAACCATAACTTTTGTAGCCATTATTGCTGTGAGAGTCTCTAAACTTGAGGATTGAATTGGTTAGGGTGAACAATCCAGTTATATTTAGCAACTTCTGCAAGAAGCCTTTCTTCTTGCATTTTTCTAGGCACCCTGGCAACCGCAAAACATTAAAAGGAACAAAAACTGGATTTAACATAAATCTTAGAGAGGCAGTACTAAAGTACAACATCAGCTTTGGACTTGTGTTCGTATTTAAAGTTCTTCCCTCAGACCTGCTCAGATGTTTCCACTCCATATGGCTTCTGCTAGCTAGTAACACAAAATACCACATATTCTCACCATGCCATTCCAGCTAACAGATTCAGTGCCTAGAGCTGTGTAGCATTAGCACAGTCTGTTCCCAAATAAGTTACCCTTTCTGTCTATAAGCATGACTAATTAATTCAGGTGCAGCACTGAACTGCCACAGCTCTACTCTTTCTAGCCTGGAACCAATCAACTGTGATGCTCACCTGAAATTGCTATGCTGTGCCATGGCACAACATAAGGGGCGCTGAGAAAACATCCGCTCTGTTTTCTGTGATCCCATTCACCTTTCAACTGCCTCGTTACTATAAGGTACTGTAAACAAGTGCCACAGCAGGGAAATCCATCTAAAGCCCTCGCCCATGGTTATAGCATATGGAAAGACAATGGCTCTGGCTAAGGCAGGCTTATGCCCATTATTGGAAAATAACCCTTCTCTCACTGGGGTGGTGGTGGGAGAGGGCAGAGCCTGGCATTTCCCCTTGATGCTGTAGTCTTGGGCTTTCTGCTCCTTTCACAGAGCTGAATCTGCTCTTAGTGCAGTAACCCAATTAGGACAGACTCCACTGGGAAGCTGCAAATATAGTATGTCCAAGAGACATTTCACACTACAGGAAGAGTCTGACATGCTCCCTCAACTTCAAGGAGTCTACTTCAAGGAGTCACAAAAGGTAATGAATACTTTTTTCACAGGAGGATTTTGTCTTTAGCATCATCACTGTTCCCTGTTGAGATTTTGTAAATTTAAGCTTTGTCTCTGTCGAGATATGCTACTTTTCACAAGCCACAAATGTCCACAACTCTTAGGGAATAAGGATATTCTTGAGTATAATGAAACTGCATTTGATTACCTCCTTATAGTAGTCTGACAGTTTCATATATCACTAACATAGTTACCAGCACAATCCAATCTTTAAGCACTGTTTTTTTCCTAATATACTGACAAAAATACACAGACATTGCCTCTGTCTTGCGAGCTAGTATGGCACCCCTCCTAGGGACTCCTCAGGTAAGAGTTAGTAGTACTGGCTTTAAAGTAGTAGGCTTTAAAAAAAAAATACCACATACCTCCTTCAAAGAAAAATCTGTAACACCCCGAAACAAGGAAGAACCTTAAACAACAAAAAAGCTTTCAAAAAAAATCCAAACAAACTACCACACAAAAAAGCAAAGTGATCAAGAGGCTCATACAGAACTACACAGACACAAGTCTCCACATCCAGAGAGATCAGTTTTCCCATTTAGAGACCAACAACTCTCTTAAGTTTATCAGCTCCACCTTTTTCAACAAACAGCAGAAGAATACTCATGTTGCAGTGGTGAAAATTTATGGGACAGTGTTTCTCTTCATCCCCTTTGCATGTTAGTCTGTATTCACACAAGAAAACAATTTGATAATTACCTATTCTATTTAACAATATAGTCTAAGCTTCAGAACACTACATACAAGATGCTTCACAGCACAAACAATTTTGTGTTATGTTTAGAGCCAAATTGTTTCAGTTCAGCCAAGTAACCCAGATCTTGCCAGTCAGCTCCCTCACATTTGACTTTTTTTTTTTTACATACTTCATAGTACTCAATCTCAAGACAGTTTAGCTAGTACCTCTGCTAATTTGCTTTCTCAGCAAAAAGATAGATACACCACCTATTGTAATACAAGCCCCTTATTCTTCTACTTGGAGCAAAAGGGGATAAAACCCTCTTATTAAATTACACGTGTGAGCAGATTAAGAAAACAAACAACTGCCAAAGAAAATTCTTACCATTGCAGGTCATAAAAGAAAAAATCCAAAGTAGGACAAAAAAGCTGCTACTTTATGAAAAAAGCTGCATGCTTTCTTACTAGGAGGCTTGTTCTCTTATATAGTGTGCTCTTACCAAGGTATCAGCATTGGCTGATTGGTTGCAGGGTCTCAGCTGTACCTGCTTCCTGGCCATTTAACCCCTGTCTTTCTGGTCCCAGTTTTCAACAGATCTAGATGCAAAAAAAATGCTTAAGGTTTTAGTAGGACATAGCTTAAAGCATTTGTAGTACCCCACAAAACACAATATAGCTCAACACGACTGCTTTTCTCCTGCATAATTTCTTATTTTTCCCTTAATTGTTCCATTTACTTTTTTTACTTACCTGCTCTCCCATTTGTTGCCTATCAGAAGAGATAACAGGTGTAAAATTTCATCTGAAAAAGAAAAGGAGGAAGCTAGGCAGGGACCTCATCACAGAAAATGCACTAATTTATATGGCAGTTACAACTCTTTGTTTTTGTTTTGTTACAGTGACAAGGCTGGCTTAAAAGAATAGCAAAACTTCTTGCATTGATTCTATCAGTCAAATAATTCTGTGTAACTAGAGGGAGCTAATTAAGGAAAAGGGGAGGAATGAAGAGCAAATGGGATGGATGTTGCAAGAAGGATTTGTGGAAACTCTTGTTGCTTTACTGCTGATTGTGCTTTCACTATAATTGGACCATAGTGCATTAATAGTAAGGAAAAAATCTTGGATATTACTAAAATGTTTTAAACCACACTCCTTTTTAATGCAAACATTTTAAAGTCTTGGTGTGTTCAGAGTGTCACCTACCCACTTAAACACCTAAATACACCACTTAAGCACTTCTGATTTTTTCAAATTGGTATCTATTAGGTGCTCGGTTTCTGTTGTCGGTCGTGTATGTTCAAGTCTACCCAATGTCATAAGACTTCCCAGAAAAATGCGTTGAATTACAATAGTTAATTCTAACGTATTTTAAGGCATTGTATTACATACTTTACTGTATGTGAGCATTGTGATCAGTAATTATTTTAATTGTGTAAGAAAGAATGTAGGCACCTGTACTTTTAGAAGGTTCTAGCAAGACCCATTGTTCAGCTGCGTAAAGTGCTGTGGCTTTCAGCCCTCCAGCTGGCATTAAGCCATTGAAGGAAATAGGCTACAATCTTCATCAAACACCTGGGTTATATATAATTGTGGTATAACATCTCAGAAACCCTGTAGAAAAGCATTTGCTGTCTATGTCTTCTTAAAGAAAAGGTCAACAGTATTTTTTTCATAGAATCACAGAATGGTTTGCGTTGGAAGGCTTTTCAAGATCACCTAGTTCCAGGCCCTGTGCCATGGGCAGGGACACCTTCCACAAGGCCGGGTGACTCAAAACCCATCCAACCTGGCCTTGAACGCTTCCAGGCATGGGGCATCCACAGCATCTCTGGGCAGCCTGTGCCAGTGATCATCACCCTCACAGTAAAGAATTTCTTCTTAGTGCCAAATGTAAACCTACTTTCTGTCAGTTGGAAGCCATTCCCCCTTGTCCTATCACAACATGCCGTTGTAAAAGGTCCCTCCCTGTCTCTCTTGCAGGCCCCTTTTAGGTACTAGAAGGCTTTTCTAAGGCCTCCCTGGAGCCTTTTGTTTTCTGACCTGAACAAACCCAACTCTCTCAGCCTGTCTTCATTGGAAAGGCAGTCCAGCTCTCTGATTATCTTCATGGACTTCCTCTGGACTTGCTCCAACAGGTCAATGTCCTTCTTATACTGAGGACCCCAGAGCTGGATGCAGTATGCCAGGTGGCATTTCAGAAGAACCAAACAGGGGCAGAATCACCTCCCTTGACCTGCTGGCCACTCTGCTTTTGATGAAGTCCACTATGTGATTGGCTTTCTGGGCTGCAAACACATGTTACGAGGTCGTGTCAAGCTCCTCATCCACAAACACTCCCAAGTCCTTTTCCTTAAGGCTGCTCTCAATCCGTTCTTGCCCAGCCTGTACTTTTGCTTTGAATTGCCCCAACCCAGGTGCAGGACCTTGCAGTTGGCCCTGTTGAACTTTGCGGGGCTCTCACTTCAAGCCTGTCCAAGGTCCTTCTGGATACCATCTCTTCCCTCCAGCATGTCAACTGCTGCACACAGCTTGGTGTCACAAGCGAATTTGCTGAGGATGCGTTCAGTAGAGCGTCCCATAGAGCAGGCAGGGACTCCAGTGCAAAGCAGGCTCCATGCTCAGTCAGTTATGTGAGAGGTGACCATCTGTTAGTGTCATAAGAAAATGATATAAAATTTGATTTATACTTTGTAACGAGCTCTTGTTTAACTTTGCCATTGTCTTTTCTCGTATTCAGTGTTAATATATTAGCTTTGCTTTGTGATATGACTAATATATTTTTCCTCCTTTTCACCCCCTCCACCCGAAAGTATATCTTTGCAACATTTAAGTTAACATTCTATGTAAAATAGTTTTTGGTTTTGCTTCATTTTTTGGGGAAAAATACATAAAATTCCAGAATAAATCAAATGAGCCAGCAGAAACATAATTTGAAGAAGGCAGGATTATTACATAGTTTTTATGGTGTTTACATACACCTGGAAACAGCTACAAAGCACAAAGGACCATTGTCATTGTCCTACAGCTGATGGCACACTCATCTTAGTACAATCTGATATTGGTAACCAAGTGTTTTTTGTAGTATGAAGCAAAACCCAAGATGTCAACAAAATGGACAGTTTTGTCATGAGATACATTAAGAATTGAAATAATTTTTAAAAAATCTCTATGTTTGTTTCTTTAAAATGAGGCAAGGTGATTTAACCACATGGCTACTAACAGTAACAGGAGGCAAGCAGTTAAATTTCTATAAATCAGAAAGAGCATTAACCTCTTACACTTTCATCTTTTCTAAAGCAAATGAAATACTGTATAATATGGCGGCATTGCTGACTAATAATAGTACTTATCAGCAATTCTTAAATCAGTCTTTAATCACAAGATTAGTGTCAAAATTTTATGCTTCATTAATTAAGCAATTTGTAGCTAATTGCTAACTCCTTGCATTTCTCAGAAGTCCTTCTCCAGGATGGGGTTTCTTTCTGCTTGTATGATATTGCCTCTAGAGGGATGCAGCACAGCTGCTTAATGAGTCCGTGTGCTTTTTCAAAGAAGGAGGTAAATTACATGGTATCTGGCACTTCTTACATACGTGTAGTTGGTGCATGTGATCTTATTTCCATGTGATTCATTAATTTCCTCTCTCCTATTCAGTCCTGACAACATCTTTGGATTTCACTGAACTGTTCCATAAGTGAAAAGTGGATTTCACTTTGTCGGAGCCTTAATGCAGTGAAGAATACAACATGTGGCTAAAGAAGTTGGGAATCCCTTGTGAATATCCTGCAGAATAGATAGAATAAAATGGAAAGTGAAAGTTCATTGCATCTCACTTTGAACCAAAATGTGTCCTATCACTTTAGATGAATGGCTTTACTTGGTGGCCATTATGACCGAAGAAAGTTGTCATGGAAACCTTGATAGGATAATAACTACCTGGACAGAGCTATAAGGCCCTAGAGACTGTGTAATCAGGTGGCCATTTATTCTGGAAGATGTGGGTTTCTGCCTAGTAAAGCAGAATGGAATCGGTTGATTAAAAAGAATCTGCTGTAGTAGGATCCAGTAATGAGATACAAACATTTTTTCTTGTCTATCAAAGACAATTACTGCATGGCACTTTGACTTATTCACTGGTAAAAATACTCTAAAGCTGTTTAGAGGAGCCCAAGTGTGGATGATAAAGAAGGTTTTGTTCCGGAAGTTAATTTTGCTCAAAGTTCTCCTCCCTTCCACATTGTCTGCACTCTTGCTGTAATTACCATGATTGTGTTCTTTCCTGTTAGGCTGGATATCTCTGTATTGCACTGCATTACATAGTGTACACATAACCAAAGTGCCAATTACACCACTTGAGATAAGTATCATCCTGTACTAAAAGAATGTGCTTAATTGGTCTTGTTTAATTTGAGCATTTCACAGTGTAAGTGCAAGGGGCTAAAATAATCACACAATTGTAGTTGAAAATGTTTAAAAAGTACTTGAAGTACTTTTGTGAAACAGATGATTGGGCAGCTTAGCCAGTCCTCTGAGTCATACTACTCTGGTTATCCAGGAATCCAGAATTCAAGCTGAACATGGATACTTCCGTATAGTTTTTGAAGCGTTTTCCTGAATTCATCACGTTTTTATGTAGTTACCACAAGAGAAAGAAGATGGGAACTAAAAAAAGGCATGTTTTTTTTTCAAACTGGGTACTAGACTCCAGGATCATGGCTTGCCCTTTAAAGCTATATAAGGTAACCATTCAGAACCATCCACTTATTTACACTGGCATCGTGTTGGAGACAGTTGTGTCTTAGATTGTAGACATCCCTTGTAGGATGGTTAAAGATAAAATTGCAATTCAAACTGGCTCTCTCTGAGTTTCAAAACTGTCATGAAAGCAATCTGTTCACACAGTACTGCTATACAGTGTGACTGGATGCAGTCAGGATGTGAATAAGGGTGCTGTTGAACAGCACAACACATCCTCTGTAGTATGGCATGGAGAGCACATCAATCTGTGCAGAGCAAATGGGGTTGAGCAGGAACTGTGGCCCCTTTATGTGCCCCCTGGTAAATATGTCCTTCCTCTGAAAGCAAAAATACTAAAAATATAGGTATATAGGGCTTTCAAAAGAATGGACTTCACTATTTGGTCTTCAAAGCTAATGCTTACACAATTTTGGTCAAATATCTGCGTGCATGAGGCAAAGCAGTGGATCCAGTCAAGTGGTTGGTACTCTGTAAGACTCCCTAAATAATATTACGTTAAACAGATATTTACTGAATGGAAAAAAAAATCATGTATGAACAGAAAATAATGGAGTGGAGGATCATTTTTGCACAGGTGCTGCGGAAGAGTGAGGAGAGAGTCTGCATTTACTCCCCTAAGTAATTTTTCTGCAGAGTAACAGATTCATGAAACAACCTGTGTGATGGTTGAGTGTAACTCTGAACCACAGATGTAGCCAAGTTGTTCCTCTTTTGAGAACATTGGTCTGTGTACAGGATGTGTTTGTATCTCTGAAGAGAACAAGTAGTCCAACAGGGTGTCTAAAGCATCTGTAAGACCTCTAGATATTTACGTAATCAAATGAAAATCTTAAGTTTTGACTTCACCTACAAATGGATTTGATTCCTGCTGTTTGACCTTAACCCAGGCTCAGTTTAGAGTCTGTTTTTTGCTATCCTTACTCAAATACATGCCTCTTAGAGGACAAACCAGTCAGAGTTTGTGAGGTGGTGTCTTTTTACTCTCATCAGAGCCTTAAAAACAGTAGTTCAATACAGTATTCAGTCCTGCACATGAAAGGTGCTAGGTGTTAGAATGGATGATTGTTTCAGGTTACAAACCTGTTTAGAGACTGCTTTGTTACCTGAATGAGCTAAAAGCATGTATGTCTGCTGCATAAATTGTGGTAATAGCCAAGCCATGAAGTAAATGTCCCCCAAGACAGATCCAGCCACTGGATGATTCTAACTGCAGCATAATTCACTAATGTGAGCAGGATAGCAGTTCGCAGTCGTATAGTGACTGAATCATTACTGTGGAAGCCTATACTGCTATTTCTACCACAAATCCTGCACTGGTTTGCATGTCTTAAGGACAGTCTGTCCTTTTGGAATGTTGTTATATCTGTATTCACTATTGTATTTTTAACCTTCGACAATTTTAAAACAATATAAGGGATATCCTTATGATTTGTCTTCCAAAAAAGCACCATGTACAATGTTGGCCTGAGACAGTTTCATATCTATTTACAAACTAGGAAAGAATTATCATTTTTCTAAGTGTTGAGAGAGAATGAAGAAAACATGTACTTTGAGTTTACATTTTAAGCATTACAGTTGTGGCCCTTCTGCATAAACCGGGTCAAGATGATTTGGGTGATAAGAAAGAACTGCTCAAAATGTTTTTCACGGTGGTAAGTCCTGGACTGTAGCCTGTCGATTTATTGCAGGAAATCAGTTGCTGTCTTATAGAGATCAGGATTTTATATTACCTGTATTATCTTTACAGTGTTTTCAATAAAAACTTATAATGGGCTGGGAATGTAAAAAAAATCTCATAGTTGATTGTCTATTTGTCCAAAAGATTCATGTATTTATGTCTTCCATCAGAATTTATGTAGAGGAAATCTCTTTGTTTACTTGTGTCTTGGGAAGCTTGATAGTGTTTGTAAAAATTCACATGGCTCTCTTCTGCCATATCATAACTGAATAGAATTTGCATAAATTCAAATTTTACTCAGGCTCTCCAACACTTTCTAATTCCCTGTCTTAATTTCTGGTGACCACTGCTCTAGGAAGAGAGGTCCTATTGGCTCATGGAGTTAGACACTGGAATGAGGAAGCACTGCAGAAGTATTCTGTTGGAATTCATGCTGAAGAAACATGTCTCAAGGAGTGGTACAGCTTACTTCATATTTGTTAAACTCTCTATCAGTAGGAAAGCTGTGACTTTGTTCAGTTTTAAAATATGATACATTGTCGTATTTGAAATATGATATTCATGTCACAGAGGCTAGCTTTTTCTAAATTAAATTCATACTACTAGAGCAGCTCTGAGTTATGATGTACAGTTGAAAGACTCTGTCACTGTCAATATCTGAAAAAAGCTGTGCTAAAATTTTATTCTTTCTGCAGCAGTAACTTTATGGTGGTCCTTGAATTCAATATTGCCAATGGAAATTGCTAGCAATGTAGCCTTAGGCTTTGACACTTTAATTTTTTGAGACATGGATATTCTGAGCTTTAGTCAATATCTGAGGAATTGATGAATATTCATAAATTTAAGCTAAATACTTCCCCAAAAGTAGAGTAGTAGGAGGAAATAGCTGCTTCTATTTCTGCTTTTACTATTCTGTGCTAGTCCTTACCACTTCTGAATTGTAGAAATAAATGTTGACTACAGCCTAGGAAAAATCGTCTTGCTGGGTTGTCTTGTATGCCAGTAGTCAGGTCCTCTTCCCATGGACTGCGCTGTTGCAACACACCTGGTGCATACCAGCTGGGAAATAAATCTTATACAAGGTTAAAAGTCTGATGAAAATATGTGTTCTTACAATAACAGTAGGTAAAATTGCGCTTTTTCTTTTAACTTCATTTGTTCTACATCTTCTTATCTTCCCATTTTCCTTTCAATCCCTTTCGTACTTGATTAGATTTAGAAGTCAAGAACCATATGACAATGTCCCTTTCTGTCTGCAAACCAGATTCTGTGGCTATCATCGTATCAAATAAATTATTTGATCAGTCCAAGTGCCTTTGGATCCCTGAGATGAATAACCTTTGCCCATTTATATTTGGTCATCTGAAAGCAGCCTATGAAATTGTGTCTTTTGGAATCTGTTGGTAACATACTGTTGCCACTCTCACCATTCCTTTCTGCTATGATGGCTCACACTGTAACTGGCATTTCATAGGTACTTGGTTTCTCAATCTGAATCCTAGGTCTCAGCAATTCTGTCTATACTGATGAATTGCTTTTTTTAGACTCTCATAGTATTAGTAGCTCTTAGAACCCACCAGTTCTAGATATTTGGGTTATTGGTATGTCTTAAGAAGTGATACTTTTCAGTCTTGTATGCTTATCATCTTTTTATTGTGACAAAAAATGTTTGTGTTCCTTTTATATAGCAATACTAAGGCAGTCATGAGAAAGTTCTCTGAATTCACTTCCACAACACATCAATAAAATTATTTTAGCATTACCTTGTATTATTATTGTACATTGTATGATTGTATCAATTATCATTGTACATTCGGTCTGGTCAGAGAAACAATATATTAATTTTTTATATATATACTATTATACATGTTTAATATATATGACAGAAATTTTGTATTTCTGAGTGAGAAGTAGCAGTATAGTAATCCACAATTTGAAAACACTGATTCTACTAGGTTTCCCATGATTAGGGAATAGTCTCTAAATTGGAAGGTCAGGTTAAGCACATTTAGGTTTCTGGTGCCAAGAGAGAGGAGTATTCTGTGATCGTCCTCCAGACCATTCCCTTAAATGTCTTCCTCCTTTGGAAACAATACACACAAAATGAGTAATGCTTATGCTGGTGTGGACCCAGGCACATGCACTTGTACCCAGGAAATAACAGATGCTCTCAGATCCCATGATAGAGGCAGAACCACAAAGTCCAGAACAGATTTAGATTAATAAAAAATCTATTCTGCATCTGTAACAGATTATCTCTAAGAAAGCATGTTCCTCAGGTAGCTGATTTTTCTTTTTTCATAAAAAAAGTTAAACTGAAATAATTTTATTTGTAAAGAATATTCTGGCAATACATGGAAATTAGACTAATTTCATTTGCCTTTTCATTCCCTCTTCCCTGATGTTGCAAAGGCTGGATTATTTTCATCAGTAAAGATTGTAAAAGATGCTGGTGAAACCTTGCAAATGACCTTTGAATTTACAAAGACAGTCATTTAATTTTGTTGTCATTATGAATTGTTACTGTTGGGATAGCATTTTTAAGGTCACCTTACTTCCTGTGCAGTGAGCTAAATGCAGGGCTAGAAAGATTTTTGCCTTCACACATAAATACTTATTTATTTCAAAGTGTTCCTGTAACTTTGTTTTTTGTCACCAAGCTATAGAAAACGGTAATTGATGAAATGTATGTGTGTTCATTCCATAACATGATTTGAAACAGGCTGAGACTTCTGGGTGGGGGAAGAAACAAGTGTTAAATGTCAGCTAGTGAGAGGTTGAACAAGGAGTTTTTACCCCTTTACCTCACTTAGTTGACCAGTCAAGTGAAGTTGTAGGAACAACACAGGTATTTCTTCCATGGTTACACCAACAATGATGCCAAGCATAGCTCATAATCTCTCCTGTAAGGTGGAGCATATGCGTATGTATGGATTAATTGTTGAATAGTCATGGGAAAATAGGAAGAGGACTGAAATGATCTCTGTGTCACTAGGTTTAGCCTCCAGCTGTTTTCAGAAATCACATCATAGAACATATTAGACTCCCTTTCATGGACAGCTTAAGATGCATTTTGAAGTGAATGATACTTCTAGTGCTCACTACTTTTGTTGGAAGGCTCTTACGAAAATGTATTTTACTGGTTAAACTAGGAGCCTCTTCCTAATTCTGGCCTAAGTATTTGTGGCCATTATGAATCCATGTGTTCTTTTGCCAGTATTCTTTAGCCTAGATTGATCCCTTCTTGCTGATGCTCTGCTATCTGATCTTGTGGTGGGTTGACTCTGACTGGATGCCAGGTGCCCACCAAGGTGCTCTATCACTCCCTTCATCAGCTGGACAGGGAGAGAAAATATAACGAAAAGCTCATGGGTCAAGACAAGGGCAGGGAGAGATCAGTCAGTTAATGTCAAAGACAAAACAGACTCAACTTGGGGAAATTAATTTATTACCAAACAAATCAGAGCAGAATAATGCGAAATCTTACTAAATCCTAAAACACCTCTTCCGAACTCCTCCCTTATTCTCTGGCTCACCTTCACTCCCCATTTTCTTTACTTGTCTCCCCGAAACAGTGCAGGGGGACAAGGAGTGGGGGATGTGGTTACTCCTCACATTCTTTACCTCCTCTGGTGTGAGATCCCTCCTAGGAGAAAGCCCTCCACAACCATCTACAATGTGAGTTCTTCCAATGGACTGCAGTTCTTCATTAACTTCTCCAAGATGAATCTCTTCCACAGGGTACAGTCCTTCAGGAACAGACTGCTCCAGTGTGGGTCCCCCACAGGATTACAAGTCCTCCCAGAAAAACTCCTTCATTGTGGCCTCCTCTCTCCATGGGTCCACAGGTGCTGACAGAAGCCTGCTTCCCGAGGAACCACAGCCTCTTTTGGGCATCCCCTTGGCTCTGATGTGGGGTTTTCCATGGTCTTGCAAGTGGATCTTTGCTTCACCGTGGACCTCCATGGGTTTCAGGGGCCCCGCTGCCTCACCATGCTCTTCTTCACTGGTTGCAGAGGAACCTCAGCTCTGGCACCTGGAGCACCTCTACCCCCTCCTTCTTCACTGACCTTGGTGTCTGCAGAGCTGTTGCTCTCTCTAGCTGCTGTTTTTCTGCGGATTTTTCTTCCCTTCTTAAATCTGTTATCTCAGATGTGCTACCACCATCGCTGATGGCCTTGGCCTTGGCCAGTGGCATATCTGTCTTGACTCTGTTGGACATGGAGGAAGCTTCTGGCAGTCTCTCACAGAAGCCACCCCTGTAGCCCTCCTGCTATTGAAATCTTGCCCTGCAAGCCCAATGCATATGTGGTATCATAATTGGCTTAATTTTCTTTTTCCCAGTGTAAGTGTGCCAATGTCTCTAAGTCTTCCCTCGGAAGACAGAGAATCTGTCTATTCCTTTCATTATCTTTGAAGAATTCTCTGCACCTGATCCAGTTTCTATCATTTTAAACAGATGTTTGGAAGTATAGACTGCATTTGTGCTGCAGCACCAAAAGCGCTTTATACGATAGCATTTATACTTTTTTTTCTTTGCTGGAAATAATTTTCCTGATGCATCATATAATTTCAGTTGTCTTTTTCAAAGCTGTATCAAATGGGTGTCTTGGGTATCCTTTGGTGGCCATCCTTTTTCTATATTGCCTCCAGTTGTCTATATTTCATAGCAGCCCTCAAGTGCATAATGCTGTATTTTGCAGTATTAAAATTTAATCCAGTTTCTATTACTTCAGTCTTCAAGGTCATAGAGATCTTTGTGTAGTATATTCTGGTCCTCAGCCAAGACTGTTGCTGCTTCACAGTTTTACATCAGCAAACAGTAATTAGTACATGCATTTTTTTGTGTCCAGCTTGTCAGTGAAAATATTAAGAAAAGACTCATCCTCAAATGGATGCTAGAAGGTCTCCTTTAAGACTTGCCCCTCAGATGAGTAGTTCTTCTTTCACTACATATCCCTATGTTCTGTTGAGCCCATTTCTTACCTACCTTGCATTTCTTGTGCTCGTTTCCTTCATCATGTCTAAATATTCCATGTAGAGCAAGTCAGTGCTGAAAGTAATTGTGTTCCTTGGAGGTGTATGCTTATCTTTTCAAAACCTTTCTGAAGTACAGATGTAATCTTTTCCAGTTCCATTGGTTTTATTTAAAATACTATAAGTTATTTAGGGAAAAAAACCAGGCAAAATAATCTTTCAGTTGAGACCAAGGAGACAGCTAATAGATCGTTTTCTCTGTGTGTATCTATCAGAGTGAATATGTGGGTGCAGAGAATGATGCAGACTTCCATGTTGGAATTGTTGGTATGGGACCTGGAGTCTGAGCCTTTAGGAGTCCCAGCCATGTGTCTGTGCAGCTGTCTTCATCACCATCAGATTCACATGACATCTACTCCTTGTTTCCTCCACACTGATATTTAGGAATATCGTTGTGCTTGCATGGCTTTGAGTTATTTGAAACAGTATTTTTTCTCTTGGAATCTGTCATCTTTCCAAATATTTGTGTAGGATCACCTAGAGCCTTAAAATACTATCTTTTAATAGTGTTGTCATGTAAGAAATATTTTAATGGTACTGCATTTCTCATATCTGTGATATGTTGCCAGAAGTCCACAATGCTCAAGCTCAGTTTGTCCATTCACAAAGGTTTATTATTTTTCCTCCACATAATATGGGACTGACTACAAGCAAAGGTGCCAGCCGTGGTTGGCCTGATCTCAGGAGAATGTTCATAATTAGATAATAACATTTCTTTGTGGGTTTGTCCTCATTTCACTGGATATCTCTTCTGGTACAAAGTAGTCTTCTGACATCATGGCAGGCAGCAGTCCAACGGTGTCTTGGTTCTTACCATATGCATCAGTCTTTCACTTAACTTCCATATACTTAAATTAATTACTCCCATTCTGTGTGAGCCAATATATTCTTCAGTGAGATGGTGCTTCCAAAGTCTGATCTCCATGTCTCTCCTTCTAAAGAGAAATAATTTACATTTAACACAGTACTGTACTGAAGAGATGTTTTCTGTTTCATCTATATTCAGTAGCAAATCTGTGCTTTTCAAATGGAGATGGAGAGAGGATCCTATGAACTACTGCAAACCTACAAATGCTTCTGGTAGCAGTAGGAGCTGGCACCATTCAGTAACCCACTTGGATTCTAAAAGTTAAGATTAATGGGAAGCTTGTGCAAAATTTTATTGACTAGCCCTTGGAGCCAACTAGACCACCAGCATGGATCCTATCAAAGCCTTTTCCTCCACAGAAAAAAATTCCCTGTACTGAAATGGAGATGCTTGGATGTCCATCCACTTTTAGCATTTCTCTGTTTCTGTCTTGTGTAATCAATCTTATTCAAAGACTTTATTTCATATTCTAATTATGAAGTGCCAAAGGGACCCTCGTCTCAGATGAGGTTTTTAAGGGCTATTGATAATGCATATAATCTTTTCCAGCACCAAGATTTGAGCTCAAAGTTAGCAGGAAAAGGCAGGAGCTGAAATTAATGTTTTTACCAGTAAGTATAATTAGCCAATAGAGCAGCTTCTGGTAGGAGTAGCTGATCCACAGTCATTAAAATGTCAAAGACTTACTGTGTTTTTGTTTGTTTCCTTGTATTTAATGTGAGCCATATGGCAATGAACAATACTTCATTTTGAGTATCCAAGAAGGGGAATTCTTATTAACAAAAGCTTTATAGTAGCATGTGTGAAAGAGGGCTTTCATTATACTTGTAGGGTTAATTTATATGGGGTAATGTTTGGTCTCAGTTAATCCATCTGTCCAACATTTTAACAATATTTTAATGAAACTTTGAGCCAGATGTCAATGTAGAAAGAGTTGCCTATTTTAACCATTGATTTTCAATAAGGTATTGAGGAATGAAAAACTGAAAACCTAACTCTAAAATAGGGGGATTACAATGATTGTCATTGATTTTAACAGGGTCAACATTTTATGGAACATTTATATTTCAACAACTGAAGTAGCAAAATAAAAACATATATATATATTCAAGATTACCCTTAAGCATGTAAGAGGCAGTTATTGTAAAACCTGCAATTTTCTCATGTGTAGTGGTTCATAATGTTTTCTAGTATTTTATAATACATAACCAAAAAAAAAACCAACAAGAAAACCACCTTTGTAAAACATAAATTGTGTCTCAGCTTCTTTCCTAATTCATAATAATCACAAAGCTGGTCCCACATCTGTCATTGCTAAATGAAAACTGAAATGAGACTGGTCGTTCTTAGTCCTTTGATCAAAAGTGTCCAGCAGATATTATTCTAAGCTCATTACATGCAATTTTTAACTGCATGGTGAAACATTCTGTTGGTTACTGCTGGTGAAGGATCTTAACAGGAGTTGGACTTCAGCGATCTTTATGGGCCCCTTCCAGCCGAGGACATTCTATGATTCTGCGATCAGGGCAGTACTAGACCTTAATGGTCCTGGTCAACATCCTCTTGGGCCTCTGTCTGCACCTCTGTCCATGGCCTGGGAGCCTGATTTCAGCTTAGCCCAGGGCCTTCAGTCCCTGCCTGAGCCATATCAGAGGACTGCTGGTTTCCAGCTCAGCCACAGCCCTGCCTGGCCGTGGGCTGTGTTGATCAAGACCCTAACCTGAAGGCTGCTTTTATGGCTTATCCTCAGACCTGCCTCATCACCAGGAATTTGCCTGATGATCTGCACTCTTGGTTGAGCCGGGCTGCCATCTCTGGGTCTGTCCTGCCCTGTTCACCTTGCCTGGGTACTGTGGAGCTGGGCCCTGGCTGGCAAGACACCTGATCTGCTGGTTGGACATCATGCTTGGCTTCCAGCTTCCCATCTCTTAGGGAGCAACCGCCCCTTACTGTACACTGCTGTAACTGTCTACTGAAAGAGACAAAAAAACTTGGATTCAGCTTCTGTTCCAGTGGACAAAGGGATATTGCTTATGGATGTTGGGATCATGGGTTGAATCAGTCTCTGAAATATTAAAAAAGAAGTCTGAGGCAGAGTAGTTTAATTCTGGTAACTAAAAATATTTTGTTTAATGGTTACATTCATGAGTGTGGTTAAGGAGTTCTTCCAGAGCTGTGCTTGGTCACGGGCAGTAGAGTATTGAATCTGTTTGGGACTATATTTAGCAAACTTATAGATAATACTCAAATCTATTGCAAAATAAGAAGCTTTTATCGGGCTGTCATTTCTTAACTTTAGAATAGTTAGGTATCACCTAACTACCTCAAGTGGCTGGGTGGGCAATTCCTGCATTCTTGATTTAGTGAGTCTTTAAAATTTCACTACTTTCAGACCTTCGAGTGCACTTATGGCCAGATAATGTTTTAGTTTCTGTGGCTTTTGGAAGCGTATAACCTTTACTTATTCTGCACAGCATTCCTATCCCACCTCCCTCTCCTTATTGTGTGAGTAACATTTTTTGTTATCAGACTGTTACATCTAGCAGTACATGACTCATGGCCCATTGCAGCTCAGTCAAATGTCACTGTTATGAATATATTGCAAGATGAGCCTGCCTTGCACATCTTTGGTGCAATATTTATTATTCAGCTCTTGCTGGAGTGAGTGGAAAGATTCCTATGAGGCTGCAAAGACACTTGGAGCAGGTCTGAGTCTGCCTTTAGTGTGCCTGACTACTGTGCAAAAACAAAAGGCCTATTTGTATACTATAAAGGTAGTCATTGCTTTTATACTTTAAGGTAGTCACAACTGGTGACTAAAATGGAAGTGTCAGTGTACTCTGGTTGCAAGACTTTACACACTCAGGGCCTCTGAAGAGCTCGTAGGTTTTCACATGGGCTAACAGCCAGTTACATTAAGAACACCTCATCTACTTCTTGAACAAGAGGGCTGTAGCAAATGCCCACTGCATTGGCACCCGCGATGGTCTGCCCATTGATCCTAATGTGAAAATTGCCAGCTGTCTCATGTCCGTCCCTAGAGCTCTGTGCATTCCTACTACTCTCAACATAAAGGGCAAATTGCTGACCTTCCCAGTCTCTCCTTCCTCTCCTTTCTTTTTGAATTTTGCTTTAACCCTCATTAATGGCATTTCATTCCTGTTGTCTTGAGTTCTTCTGCTTGTTTACACACTCCTCCCTAGGCCCGTAATTGCTTTTCCCCATATTCCCGTGTTCCCACTCTTTTGTGTCTCTCTGTCTATCTTCCTTTGTCAACACTTCGACTTCAGTATCTTCACATCAGTAGCTATTTGGGAACACTGGAAGACACCTCAACAGATGCACTTTGATGGCATTCCCTCAGTTCCTCAGATGTTGTACTGTTTCCTCTAATGTCTTCCGTGGCCCTCAAGACTTATGTTTTTCTGAGGCAATCCACTTGAAACAAAACCTGTCTGTTTTCTTATGGTCTCAAAGAATTGTTATAACTTAATTATTAAGTAAGATTGTGGAGACACTGATGCTTTCTAAAGAAAAATCTGGGTGTATTATACCAGCTAGGATAATCTGTGATATGCTAGTTTATTGATGATCTGGATGAGGGGATCGAGTAGCAGATTTGCAGATGACACCAAGTTGGGTGCAAGTGTTGATCTGTCGGAGGGTAGGAGGACTCTGCAGAGGGACCCGGGCAGGCTAGATAGATGGGCCAAATCCAATAATACGAGGTTTAACAGAGCAGGTGCCAAGTCCTGCATTTTTGTCCCAACAACCCCGTGAAGCACTACTGGTTGGGGACAGAGTGGCTGGACAGCGGCCAGGCAGAAAGGGACCTGTCGGTGCTGGGTGGCAGCGACTGAACGTGAGCCAGCAGCATGCCCACATGGCCAAGAAGGCCACTGGCATCCTGGCCCGTATCAGTAATAGTGTGGCCAGCAGGACCAGGGCAGTGATTCTTCCCCTGTACTCAGCACTGGTGAGGCCACACCTTGAGTACTGTGTCTGGTTCTGGGCCTCCCAACTTAGGAAGGACATTGAGGTGCTGGAGTGTGTCCAGAGAAGGGCAATGGAGCTGGTGAAGGGTCTGGAGCACAAGTCCTATAAGGAGCAGCTGAGGGAGCTGGGGTTGTTTAGCCTGAAGGAGGCTCAGGGAAGACCTGATCACTCTCTACAAGTACCTAAAAGCAGGTTGTAGCCGGGGAGGGGCGGGGGGTCGGCCTCTTCTCCCAGGAACCCAGTGACAGGACAAGAGGACACAGTCTTAACCTGCACCAGGGGAGGTTTTGGCTGGACATTGAAGTTCTTCAAGAAAGAGTGATTAGGCATTGGATGGGGCTGCCCAGGGAGATGGTGGACTCACAATCCCTGGAAGTGTTTAAGAAAAGACTGGATGTGGCACTCACTGCTATGGTCTGGTTGACAAGGTAGTGTTAGGTCATAGATTGGACTCGATGATCTCAAAGGTCTTTTCCAACCTAGCTGATTCTGTGATTCTATGAGGATGAATAGGATCTGGGCTTGTTTTACATGCAGTTCTGTTTCTTCTAGACAGTCCCAGCCTGACCACCTTTATATACAGTCAAGGAAATCACATGTGCAATTTGTCGTGAGCAATATGATTAAAATGTACCTTTTTTAAAGGTGTCAAGAACGTTTGATATGGTAACATTTGACCCGTGCCAGTTTGTGTGGGCTCACTTGTTTGGCAGAGCTCCACAATAGCTGTGATATCCCAGCAGGTTTTTTCCTGGATATCACAAAAAAACAAGAATTCACTAGCTCAATTTTAAAGCAGGGGAGAGAAAACAACATAGGAAAATTAATGTTATTTACAAGACAAATGATGCAGATGGTTGGAGCAGTCATCATACAAGTTTAATCCCTGCTTAAAAGTCTGCTTCTACTTCTAAAAAAATAAAACTGAGTATTATTGATTTTATATTTTCTCCTGGTCTGAAGTTTATTAATTTCTACTGCAGGAGGTGCATATTTCCTTAAAATAGTATTTGCTGAAAATACATTACTACAGCACAAATTAGTATTTCAAATCCATTGCTTCTAGTTAACTGGTGTTCTTTGCTAAGTCTTGAAATT
Organism: Cnemophilus loriae; assembly: GCA_013397755.1. Taxonomy (NCBI): domain Eukaryota; kingdom Metazoa; phylum Chordata; class Aves; order Passeriformes; family Corvidae; genus Cnemophilus; species Cnemophilus loriae. Next base: position 123,980 of record VZTF01006539.1, on the reverse strand, counting down.
ATCTAGTTGATTCTTCATTGAGGCTGATGTGAATTAAGACTACCTCTGCAGAAATAAGTGGAAGAATAGGAAGATAAGAGCGTGGAGAATAAGGCTCAACATCTCTGGAGAGAGGTGACATTTTTGTCTTAAGAGACTGTCAGCTCTTATGGCATTTATGACTGATTCTCAGAAGACAAATGTCTAAAATTAAATGCTTGAGATTTGCAAGTGACAAATGAGTCATGGGTAGATGTAAAGAAAAGTAGAAAAACCAGCAATGACAGAATGTGGGTGTTAAGAATGATACAAAATAAATCTGAGATCTGATAGCTGAATATCCATAACTAATCTCATTCTGTTTCAAATTTTTAGAAATTTGCTACTTGAATTCTGTTAGCTAATTTTTGAACATCAGCAATCTTAAATAAGTTGAATAATTTGTTATCCAAAAATTGAAAAATATTCAAGTTCAAACCTGAAAATCTATAGTACATGTGAAAGTCAATAATTTACAAAAAAAAATTCACTTTTTGGAAGGAGATCTTGTGTGTTTCTCGGTTGTAATGAGTGCTGATTTCCCAGGACTTTATAGGAATTTTTTAAAAAGTATTAAAAATGGTTTAATGGAGTGCACCTGTTCTTTGTTATTTCTCCCAGAGCCTTAGTTTGATCTTCACAGTACTCTCAATAAGATCAACTCATCCAGATATCTGGTTGCTTAGTCTGATACTGACACATCAGGTGATAACAACAAAATTTGTAATGTGAAACCGTGGGCTCATATTCCAGTGCATATTTCCTCTCCTGGAAAGGCTGTGTGTAACTGGCAGGCATGTCTCTAGGGAATCATCAAAGAGGATGCAGATGAGAGGGACGATGACAGCCATCTTTGCAAAGATGTCACTCCCTGAGGTGAGAAGATGAAACACATGAACAAAGCAATTTCTACATGAAGGCATCTTACTGCCTGGCAGTCGGGTTCACTTTTCCTTTCAGTGTGGAAAGGTGTGCTTTATAAAATAACAGATAATAGCATCTGTGTATTTAGAGGCTGATACACAGAGAATACATTTCACAAATTCAGAATACATTTGAAAAGAAATTAAGTTTGAAAACTGGTCATCATACCAACGTGGAAAAAAATCACACCTCAACTTCTGATGACAAAGGAGAAAATAGTCTCTGCTGTTAAATTTTAGCTTTTGATTACAGAAAAAAATATCTTTGTCAGTATGACTTTATGGATGCTTTGCTAATTGTCACTAAATATTCTGCCCCTGTTTGACACAGGAGTGTACAATTCCTAATCTTCATGTCTTAAATGCTCTCCAGGAAAAAGTGTAGCTTCTGTCCCAGGTAACAACAAGAAAACTTGATTTTCTAGCTGTAACATGAAAAGGAAGGAAAATACCTCTAACGAGGGGAACTTACTGTGTACAGTAAATCTATGCCTGGCCTTCTGTTGTGACCTCTCTATGCTGCACTGAGCAGTTCTCAAACTAATAGAGACCACCCTGAGTCAGGAGGATTCCTCTGGAATGGATCTAACACCAAGCACTTTGCACCCCGCTTCTCCCTTTCTTCTGATCTTTTCCCTTACTGGTTAGTGATTGCAGCCCACTTGAATTGTGATCATTTACGCAGAGAATATGAGAACCCTCATCTTAGCCCTTAGTAAAGGTGATTAAAAGACAAGGGGGAAATACAAAGCATGAAATTAGAAACTGAAATACCATCAGGTGATTAAGTAAAGAAGTGTGTCCAGTGTGACAGGGATCCTTGAAGACTTACTCATAATGGGTCTCCCTCTTGCCTGCATCACTGGAATTCAAGGCTGACTCCGATACAGACCCAGCAGCACCACCATAAAAAGCCACAGGACTTGATGACTCGTTTACTGGTAATTAATTTTCTTGGTTTAACAGTAGTATGAGTGCTCTGCATCTGTAGGTGGGTCAGTTCCTTTTCTCCCTGCCAGCTTTTTCTGCTGCCACTTCTTTAATGGCTCTACTCTGAGTGGTTTTTCTGCTCTGAGGGGTTTTTTCATAGGGTTGTTTTTTCTTCCCCTTCTTATGCTGTTGTAGAAACTTTCTCTCATATACTTTGCATGCTGCACTGAGTAAAGGTGATGTTTCAAAAGATAGCATCAAGGAGTTAGTTTTTTAATATTTAAAATAAGACTTTGCTTGGAGCAACCCTTGGGGAGTTTGAAGCTGAAATATGTTTCCTCACTAAAACAGATTGCCCTTCTATTGTATGAGCATAGGCTCACATATGTGTGCCTGTTCCAGCTTAAAACTGCCAGTTCTGGCCTGCTGGTAGAAAGATGGTGTTAGTGTTGAATGATTTTGGTGGTTTTGTTTTGGTTTTTTTTTGTTTGGTTTGGGTTTTGTTTGTTTGTTTGTTTGTGGTTGTTGGTTGTTTTGTTGTTGTTGTTTCTCACTTGAGCACTGAAGGTCTTTGGTTTACTGTCTCTTATTTAAAAGAGAGGTGGCTCTGGCTGATGGAAGACCTGAGAAGAAATCAAATTAAATCACAGGCCATAGAAACTCAGTGTTCTGTTAATTAACACTAAAACCACTGGGGAAACAAACTAAACAAGCAGCCAGCTGGAACGAGGTGCACAAGCACATCAAGAGAGATGTGACTGTAAACCAATGACTACAATCAGTTTCGTCAGAGAATTAAAATAATGTTCAAAGTTTCAGTGCTTCTGAAGTATTTTCCATTGGGCTTCTTTAGGTAATTCCAAACCAAAACACAAATCATCTGAAGAACAAGGGGTGATAATTCAAGCAATGTTGCTGGAGGATTGGACTAGTCCAGGAGGAAAGGACACACAGCTTCTCAGTTTGACCTTGCTTCTCTATAATCCCCCAATAGCCATGTGCCAGCTGTGATGTAAAAGAATCTTCTGCACTTCACAGCCTCTTCTGTTAATGTAGGTGCTCTCATAATCATATTTGTACTTAATTACTGGGGACTTGACCCTTCAGTCTTTGCAGGAATAAAACTGTGCTGGTTTCAGCTGCTATACTGAGACAAAAGGTATGATCAGCCTTGTCACCAGACCTGTCTGTGTTTATAGTAAAGAATATCTAATGCTGATTAAGTTCACCCTGTAGCCTTTAGGCTTGGTGGTACACCTAAACCAGACCTTTCTTCAGACTAAAACTTCTAAACTCCCATACACTTTGCTTGGTGACTGTTTCCTTCTCCTCCTTTACTTTTATCTTTCTGCACTTAGGTCAAACTGCAAGTCCATAGGTGTGCCTTATAGATAGAATTAGGAATTTCAGAGAGTTAATCAAGTTTGATTTTCCTCTAATGAATACAAGAGTTGTAATTTAGATTTAGGCACAATATCAGTTAGCTCTTTAGCAAATGAGTGAACAGGGCCTGGTCCTTCAAGGAAAGTTATAAGAGCTTGGCAGACTCTAGTACTGAGGCTTCTGATCTCTATTTAGAGTTTGGCCAAGTCTGTAAAGTAGCCAGTTGAATGACCTTTCTAAGATCCCTATCAGTCTTATGCTACCACTTGATACCTTTGGTAGAATGCAAATTTTCAGTCTAACTTTGGCACATTGGTAGGTATCTGGCAGCCTTTGGCAGTGAGTTCCTTGGTTTTATTTCTGTTTGTATAAAAATACAGTTAATCAGTTGGGAGTTTATTTTATTTTTGTTTGATTATATATGTCCTTATTCTGTCACAAGTCAGAGACAGTGTTCCACTCATTAAATGCGTTATATATTTGATGTTGCTCAGTATTCCTCTTCCTGATGTAAGGTATAAATCCTTAAAGCATCCCATCATCTTTCTTTGTCAAAAGCCAGACATTTCTGATTGTGATACATATTTTTACAGGGTAGGTGTTCAGTGCTTCACAGAATACACCAGATAAGACTTGATAAACGTAAAAGCATTGTCTCCAGTTTTTTTAAATGCAGTTTATCTGGCTTTCTGTAATAACATGCAGGTTTCTTTGGATACAGTTAAACTGCACAGGTGGCTTATATATTTCTCTTAAATGTGTATGCTCTTCAATGTGCATATTAAGTACTCAGTTATACTATCATGATGCTCTGAGGTCTTTCGGCACTTTCCTACAGTCTTCTCTGGACAGTGCAAACTCAAGTAACTTGGTATGATATGACATTTTGCCACCTTACAATTTTTTTTTTTTTTAATACAGCACAGCACAATTCCCCTGGTAATTTAGTAATATTATACATAAACTGCTTCTGCACTCTCATATACACTGTTTAGGCTTGATGACTTACTGGTTTTGAACTACTAATTTGCTTTTTCTTTCATATCTCTTTTTCTGAGACTACCTCCTTTTTTTTCATTCTTTTTCAGGTCAGTTGTTTTCTAGTGCCTGGCACGTGGATATTTTTTATCATATATTTGAATAATTTAATGAATGCCAGATTCATGTTTGAGCATGAAGAGAAAAAATACAAACTGTTAGCTTCTAGAAATGTCCTAGTCTGTGTTTGCAGAGGTGTGTTTCCTTGGTTTTGAATTTGCAAAAGGAAGCTCATAAAAGCTGACAGACAGGCTTTTCATTGCAGATTTTGTATGAGAAAGCCTCTTAAAATTTAACTTGGATGATCTGAATAAAATTTAATCATCTGAAAAAAATAATAGGTAACAGTTTAAAAATGCCAGTAAATATTATCTGTTAGTGTGTCCAATATTTCTACAGCTAGTCATCACAAAAAGCAAAGACAATTATCTACTATATTGCCGTAAAATGTACCCACTCAGAATAAGTTTCAGTGCTTAAATCACTTATCTAATAGTCTAAAGGAACATTAAAACTATTTACGGGATTACCCTGAACTATTGACACTGTGAACTGAAGGGAAGAGATGATTTGACTTCGGGAATAATTCAATTTAGCCAATGAAACTGGAAGAAAAATTTTGTATTAATCACAAGGGTCTTCAGGAGGGCCAGAGGTGCTCTCTTTTTTAGTGTCTACTATTTTTCAGTAGACTAGTGAGTCTAAAAGAATACAAAAATTTCCCAAATTTATAGCTAGGACAGTATATTAACAAAAAAAAGTATTTAGCAACAGTGATGGCTTTATGCAGTTTTGTGGAACAAGTTGTAACCTGGTTGTATTTTGTATTGGATTTGGGTTTGTCTTTGGCTGTTAGATGAAAAAACGGAATCTTTCTGTAAAACTTGCTTTTTCAAGGAGCTGGACATGGAATACATTACCATTAGCTGTCCTTTTCTGATTTTCTTAACTCATAGTTATGAGTTAATATAAAAGAAGCAACTGTTTCTTTCACACTTCATAAAATAGAAAAATAATGTTCTATACACTTATAAACAAGAATAATGATTTAAACAGCACATACACAGTGTTTGCCATAAATGCTCTTATTATTAATGGATTGTTCTAAGTGCAGTTTCAGAACAATAACTTTTTAATATGTAATCTAAAAAGTATCTAAACTGAACAAAAGAACAGATTAATAGCTTGCTGCTTCAGCTATCCTACTAGAATATTTTATTATGTATTTTTTCATCTATGATAGAATATTTTTTACCAAATACAGATTAAAGATGAGAAACATATTTTTAAAAAACAATTTCCTGCATTTCAAATATTATATATTCATTTCTTTTCTTCCGAAGACAATCAGAGCTTTTATTTGTAAAAAACCCAAGAATCTGACTAACTTTTTATGCTATATAAATAACTGTGGCCTGTAGTTAATTTTCTTTTTCAAACTCTGCCATTAAGCATTGTAATACATATCCGTGCTCTGCATATCACATAGAGATGTATACAATTGGGTTTGAGTGATTTATTTTTGTGTGTTTAATTTCCACTTTTGTTAACCTAGAATACTCTTGGCAAGTAAAATTAATGATTTCTGTAAGGCAAAATATATTTTTGGAGAAAAATTTTTTTCCGTCCCAGAAATAACGATTCCTTCTCTTTCCACTGTGTAGCCATTGCTGTGCGTGCTTTCAACCATTTCCTGTTCCCTGTGGCCAAAACAGCCACCTACAATCACATCCTCCTTCTGTATTTCCAAAGGCAAGTCTAGGAGGGATCTTTCCTAGCTGTCACTGAGTACCTGTGGCAAGGAGTTATCTCCTACAAACTTCAAGAATTTCCAAGACCTGCTCATCACAGTAGTGTGATAGTCCCAGTTGATTTCTGGGCAGTTGAAATCTCTCATAAGCACCAAAGCTTCCAATCCAGAAATTTCTCCTAATTGCCTGTAGAACCACTCATCAATGCTTACATCATGGTTTAACAATCAGTAGCAGACACATCATCACTACCTCTAAGGGCTGTATGGTCGAACCTTTCCCTTACCTATAGTGGGACATCTCCACCTTGCCTGCCAACATTGGTGTGTTTGAAATAGCAAATACTGGTTGGCAATGAAAGAAGCAGAAGTACATAAGGAAAAGGTGATGGGGAGATGATAATGGGATATGAGGAAACAGAACAGATGTTGCTTAATAACTCATTTCATTTTTAATATTTCATCTATTGATGCTGAAAATCTGGCTATTCTGCAAATGCCTTCCATTGTCTCTTATTACCTAAAAAGTCTAAAGGCTATTTGAAGAGACTTGTTATTTTAAATGCTTTGCAATTTAAGATATGTAATAATCTGATTTCAGCAATTTGCTAGACAATGCTGTATGCAGATGTTCTTCAGAGAAAGGGTGAATATGAACTAAAACCCCACAATGTGCTCAATTTGAATCAGAATTAAAAAACTTTCCTGCTGGCAGCTATCTCTGAACTGCCTTGGAGACAGAGTGCCTGAAAGTCATTCTTTAAGGCAAAACTGGAATATTTATTTAGGTTTACTAAACATGGTAGGTTCCAAGACTGCTTTTGGTTTATGTGTCATTGCTGGTATCAGGTGTTCAGAAGAGGTGAACTGAGCAAATTTTGAACACAACCTAAGAATCATTGGTGAAGACATTCTTATGTTTCTCATGTTTCTGACAGAATGTGAAATGATGTTTGAATGCAGATATATTTATGCAGTTTAGATTAGTGACATTTGCTATCCAGGCAGCTGATTCCTACCTGTGATTTCAAAAACAAGCAAAGGCCTGATGTCTCACAGGGCTTGCAAGAGTGTGCCATAGCTACAAAAGCTTATGTGAATTCCATCAGGAACTCCGAGTTGGCTTGATTGATATAAAGCACTGAAAAAGAAAAAGGCAGTATAAGAAATATTCAGACAGTGTCATGTTTATTTAATGGAAAGGAAAAATCCCAGTAACCAGAAAGTGGGAAGATTGTTGGGCCCAGTTGAGACCTTGAATCTGTGAAATGATACCATGTACTTAGCTGAATAAAAAAATGCATGGAATGTCAATAGGATACCAAAGAAGGGAAAATAATCCAAGTTGCCTGGGACTTTCGAATTGGATATTGCTTTAGAAGAGAACACAGAGACTATGGATAGAGGGGAAGTTAGAGATGATGTATGGAAACTTTCATATGCCACTGAGATTAGCTCAGCTGGTTAGAGCATTGTGCAAATAATGCCAAGGTTGTGGGTTTGTCCCTCTATGGGCCATTCACATGGATTTGATGATCCTTGTGAGTCCCTTCCAACTCAGAGTATTCTATTATTCTCTGATAACTTATGAGCAGTCCAAATAATAGGAAAAAGGGGAAAAAAAGGGCTCAGAGGGTTTTGCTTGAGTGGGCAAAGTTTTATTTCTCGCCAGGATTTTATATTGTAAAATAGAAAGCAGGATGTAAATAATTCACTACAGTCCCAGCTAAGTGAAGTTTTCCATAGGAGGATAGTGCTCAGGGCCTGTGTCTGTACACAGTAATATCAACACTCCTGATCAGCTATTCCCTGACTTTAGAGCCTTTGGGACTCCTTTCCAGGCAAAACACAAGTATAGTGTTGTGTATTATTGGATGCAGAAATAGAATAACCTGAGGAAAAATATCTCTAAACCAAATAGATAGATAGATAGATCTATAGATAGACGGATAGATAGATGCCCTGAAATGTTTACACTGAGAAATCAGATTAAGTGGTGAGTCTAACCAGCAGTTTCTGGCCCAGAGGTATAAAGCAAACTGTTTAATTCTATCCAGCAACAGGCAGTAATACAGCCACACATTAGTCACATCCTCCCACTGGGTTGTAAACCATTTATACTACCTGCTTTCAGTCACATGTTTTATTTGGAAGAGCTAGGATTCTCCATTCACTATAAATTGTTTAGATTGTGCTACTGCTAAAAGTCTATTAGCAGAGTAAAGGGGCTAGAAAGTAAATAGTACTACTGCCATGCTTGTGAATTCATCCTTCAGGCAGATTTTCAATAAATTATGAGAATATGAGAGGCAGCAGCATGGAGTCCTGAAGAACTGCCAGTTTTGCATTAAAGAAAAGTAGAAATAAAAAAAAGCAATAAAGATAGCCTGCTTAGAATGGATATTTTTTGGCTACCAAAGCATTTTTATAGAAGCATTTTGCTGAAGTAAAGGTGTTTAAGCAAGTATTTATATATCAGTCCTAACTAGCAAAGAGATTGACAAAATATGGTGAAAGCAATATCATCTATTTGCTGTGTTCTGATCTCATACAGGATTTTTTCATTTTCATATAGTATTTTATTCTCTTTCACTGAAGATCCAAGTCAGAAAGAGGACTGTGCCTTAAAAGTGGCTTTACCTCTTTGTACCCCATTTCATAACATTTAGTTATGAGAATGTTACTATTGACTTCAGAGGCACTTGGGCTGGGCTCTTAATGCTTGGTATGGAACATTTCAGTCACATTGTTGTCTTCCTAAATATCAAGTTTCTCTTTTTTTTCTCCCCAGTGCTAATGTTCAGGCTTTGTAGAATTTGTTCCATAGCACAGCTGATATGTTACTGGCACACCATCACAAAAGTGAAGCACGTTGTTCCTACTTCAGTGTGCATCTATTGCTGTTTTGTTGGCAGGAGGGTCTAAAATGTGTTCCCTTTATGTGTCTTTTTGCATTTGGTGGGTGGTGGGGAAAGAATTACTACAATTTGTGTCTGAACTGTAGTAACTAGAAAGACTGTTATGCATAGCATAGCACTGTATTCAGATGTGTGTTCACTTGTGTTTATATGGAATTTTATTATTATTTCCATTAATGAGCACTATGATAACTTAACTAATTTGATTTACATAAATGCAGGACTAGGAATAGAGGCAAAGGTGTTAGACTAACAAACTGCATAGCCTAAGATACTCAGTGTAAGAAGATAATTGGATTATATTTTTTGTACAGCAGTTTTTGTGATCCTTCAGCAAACCAGGAGTTTATCCCCATGTTCAAGTCCATATTTTCAGTGAGTAGTTAAAAGACATTATCTTAATATGGCATCAATTATTTTCACCTTTATAATTTCTCAGTTGTGTTACAACAGTGCTGTCTGTCTGGGAGGTCTGCCACACTTAGGCACCACCAAATTCAAAATGTTACTTAGAAATGTGTTCTGCCTCACAGATCATCAATGCCACACTCAAGCTTCTTTTTTCTCTGGTAAAATTCCCACTGGATTTTGAATTATATCATTCCTTCTACCCCGGTAGTCAATATTTTCTATGTTATATCTAAATAGCCAACTAAAACCCTTAAATAAAGATCATCATCAGTAACTTTCTTTGCTTGACACAATGCAGCTCTCTGTAGGTAAAACTCCTATGTTCAGATGTCAGATGTGTTTTAGGTCTGTCAGACATGGCACTAAATGGCCACAGAAATTAGACTGACACAAACCTCCCTGCCCTGCATTTATACATGCAGTTCCTATACTTACCTTTTCTACCTCTAATATTTGGTAGCATATATGGTTATAAAGACCTATATGAGAAATACTCAGTCAATATATTTTTCTTCTGTAGAGTAAGATGACAGCAGGAATCTAAGGTAAAGGGTAGAGGTGGTCAAGTTGCTTTTACTCAGTATGGTAAGAGCAAATACTGTGGTGTTCAGCCATAGCCATATGATATGTAGTGCTGCTGCTGATCAAAACTAGACCAGAGCTGCCACACACAGAGCTGCACTGATGTAGTTTCACATAAAGGAAGTGTGAGAAATCAGCAACAATTTTAGCAAAAATGTTTACAAAAAATGAAGAAAATAATTTCTTTTCTTCCTTTGATTTCCTTTTCTTATGTTTCTTTTTTATTTATCTTGTATTTTTATCATTGCAGTTGTGTTGAATTCACTCATCCATACCCTCAGGACAAGCAGCTGCAGTTTTAGACTACAACAAGAAGAGAAGTACAAAATAGGCAGTTTTCCTTTTTATCAAAAAAGTTTCCACATTTTCATTAAATTTTGATGTATCTTTGAAAGCAAAAGGAATTATCGGGGCCGAATAACATACTGTATGAGAAAGTGGGATTTTACAGTGTTGATGATTCAGGAGGCTAGTTAGTATTGGCAAATATAATTGTGAAAGCTGCTTGATAGATGGAGAGAGCATAAGCTGTAACATTTTAATTGGATATTTTATTGAGGTGTTGTAGAAGACGGACACATAGAAGCAATGCTTCAGTTACCGATAGCTGAAATTGTGGTTGAATAAAATTTCCATGTCTTTCAAATAACTCTCATTCTCTACCAAAACAGAAAGCTGTACACCATTTTCATAAACAACTTTCTTAATGATGCACAAAACCTAGCCATAACAGATATGGGTTACTGAATGAAGAATAACAGCATACAATTCACCCTAAGCAAAAACAGAGGTGCTTTGTTTTGTTTTTAAACAGCTTGTTTTTCACTGCAGTAATACAATAACTGATGCTTGGAAAGATCATTTCAGTGAAAGTTTTGACGATGAACTATAGGTTCTTCACACAGCTTTAGTGTATCTCCTAAAGTTTACAGCATAGTCTTATATTCTTCACTGGAGCTGACTGGAGTTTTGTCTAAATATAGAAAAAAACATGGAATTTAGTGGATACAGCGTAATGATCTATTAGTTCTTTTTTTGTTCACCCTTGTTTTTCAGTTTTGTTAGTGGCATTGAGTCAATTACTCTAATTATGATATTTATAATTGGTGGTAGACTTGGAATTACTTGCTCAAATTTGTTGGAAGGCTATAACTTTCCCAGACAGTTTTGTCCCAGACTCCACATTGCAGATACATAGCACAGTCCATAAACATGTTGTAGAAAAATAGTAATTTTGAATATTGTCAGTTTGTATCTTAAATCACCATCTTATCTCATTTGGCACATTTTCCTTAAATTGTCACCTTGGACACTGAAATTTGAGCTGATTTGTTACTAGATGTAACAGTTCTTCTATTAATTATTGAGAGAAGCACTTCCTAATTCTTGGACCTGTGCAGGAGCCCCAGTTCCATGCTGGGATGAGACCTTATCGCACACTCTCCTCTCTGCATCCGTTTTCAGTGGACATGAACCCAGCTGTGTAGATTAGGCAGGCACCCCCAGGGTCACTGCTGAGGTTTCAGTCTGTAAAATCCACTTGGTTAATATACAGCCTGGGAGTGTTTGTTTTTAATTAAAGAAAGCTCCTGGCCAAAAGAACTTTGAAGAAAGAAGCTTCCTCTGTGGAGAAAAGCTTAAAAGCTTGTGAATGTAAATGCCCTGACAGCAGAAGGGCATTTACAAAACTATCAAAAATCTTCTAAGTTTGAAGTTTCGTGATCTTTTTTTTGAGGAGCATGTAATATTTTCCTTTTCTACAGTTCTGTTTGGAAATATATTTTTACTTTTGTTAAGGATATCTTTCTGTTTGCTATGGTAAACAGTGCAGAGATGATGCTTGTCAAACAGATGAACCCCTTGTGTAATTTCGTTGGCTTCCCTGGAACTTTTCCCAGCGCTATTTCAGGAGAATCTCAAGTGGTGCAAAAATGCTTTCTCCGGTTGCAGCTCTTCCTGTTCTGCGTACATGGAAACGATGACTATAACTTGGCCTTTAAGCCTTTGGCTGTTTGAAGAGCTGAGTTCCCCGCTAAGCTTCCTAGTGTGAGTCACTGGCATTAAGTCTAATAGTGATAAAGGCACCTTATGTGTCATGTTATGTGTCTCACAGCACTCTGCTTCAAAAACAGGTCTAGCATCATCTCTTCATCCTCTTCTGAGGGTGGTAAAGATGCTGAGCTTGCAAATTGAAACACATGCCTTTTTATAAAGCAGACTGCACTTGAATGTCAAAAAATACTTGTCTTTTAAATAAAACAGTTTTATAATTAAAAGATTCAAGTTTATTCTATGAACCTCTTTTTTTTTTTTCATGAAGGGAACAAAGCATTTTTTCCCTTTTTGCCTTTCCCCATATGAATCTTTTACATGTTTTATTTTAAAACTAAACAATACCCAGCTTCAATAGAATATATAGAATCATAGAATTGTTGAGGATGGAAAAGACCTCTAAAATCATCCAGTCCAACTATTAACTTAGCACTGTCACCTTCACCGCTAAACCATGTTCCTAAGTGCCACAACCAGATGTTTTTTGATTGCTTCCAGGGACAGTGATTCTACTACTTTGCTGGGCAGCCTGTTCCAGTGTTTGACAGTCCTTTCAGTGAGGAATTTTTTTCTAATATTCAATCTAAACCTCCCCTGACACAACTTGAGACCATTTCCTTCTGTTCAGTCACAGAACAGCATACCCTGCTCTCCTAGACTTCTCACCTCCACCTCTCAACTCAGAACTGGTATATCTATCAGAGATAAACAGTTGATTTTCTTTTTTTAATTTCTGAGATTTCCATTTTAGAACATTTTTTATCAAACCATATTTGCATGTAGCAGTAAGGAAGAATAGCCTTTCCAAGGTGCCAGTACTTCCTTGTTGGTTTATGTAGAGAAAACTTGAATAAACAAGCTGATGTGTTTTCTTTTCCTTCTCAGCTCCCAAGCCAGCAGATGATTTGGTACAGTAAGTTTCACTGATTTATGCCCACTATTTATCATATAGAGGGCAGGGAAAAAGCGGATCAAGAATAACATGGATCTCTAGAGGTACAATCGATATTCATATCCTGCATCAAAGCACATCAAAGCACATTTTAATTGTGATACATACACGTGGATTGTAAAGTCACATATATTGCTGGGGAATATTTTTTTTTAACTAATGTTTTTATTGGATTTGTAGTTTTGTAGTTGGCTCAGTTTCTACTCAAATATTTACTGAGATGTAACAAAATTTTAAATTGTGACTTTAAAAAGTATCACCGATTACCTCTGAACAAAGTGATCTCTGAACAGGGGGATTAACCAGGCAAAATCTGATAAACACTTTTCATTTCAGACCTCTGCTCTCCTCATGCACTGTCTGTGTGAACCTCTTTAGAGAAGTATTGAAATTCAGCAGATATCTGTCATTAGTTTCACAGTCTCCTGCAGAGGCACTCAGTGTTCTCTTTTCTTCTTTTGTAATCAGTTAGGATGCTGTTAAATTCAGGAAATTCAAGAAGTATGGTTAATGCTGATAATGAAATGAACTGCCTGTCAACTCTGAAAGCAACATACAAATAATTTTGACTGCTTCAGGAGAACAAAAGCCCCACAAAACCCTCAGACCACCCAAATATATACAAAATAATACATATTTATAGATATTTATATATACGAAATAAATTTCGTATATATAAAAACCAAATGCATTGAAAGGCCAGTTCTGGGTTTTAGCTGGGGCTGACTGGCAGCTTGAAATGTGCAGCATTTCTCAAGATGACCAAGATCATATCAAATTAAACAGAATTTCATTGCAGAACACAGTTTCAGGAGCCTATGGAAGCCTCTCACTAATATTCTGCCACTAAATTGAATGGCAACTTTGCTTTTATCCTCTTTTATACAACGGAAGAATTAATTTCACTTTGGTTACTGTCAAATCATTTCTACCAAGAAGAAGCATAGTCCCACAGGTAAAGTCCCGAGAAAGAATTATTTGGGGGAAGTATTTTGAATGAATGGGATTTCACCAAAACTAAAGTATTAAAAAAATTAGTATGAAGAAAGATTCATGTGCAATTGTGAGATACTCTTTTACCATGTGCTATTTAAAATAAAACTAATTAAATCCAACGGCTGGTTCATTATAGACAGAGAATAGGATGGAAAGCTTATAAAAAGTGTGAACAAAAATTCTTGGAACATTTTTTGTTCCTAGTGACTGGTTAAATCCACTTATGTTGAGGATGGTCTTGTTTGCCTTGGGGAGATGTCCTGGGAAGGAGTGAACCTTTTCCTTGTGCTCTCATAGGCAGGCCCTGTGCTGACTCAGAGAGCTGTGCCGTGTCACGGACAGCTCAGCTCTGCGCGATGCAATATTTAGTCAAAGACCCACCTGGTCATCAGTCCCTCCATCGAGCTCCCTACCCAGCAGTGCCAGAGCTCTTTGTAGAGCAGAGGTTTTGGGGTATTCATTTTACAGAGATTTGTCTACATTGCTCCACAGAGTAGGGTATTAGAATGATCTCTTCATTTTATTTCACTGCCAGTCCTACTCTGTGATATGGCTAAGTCCACAAGGAGTCCTTTCTTATGTTTGAGTGCTTTGATAATTCAAGCTTTTGAAGGGCTCTTTTCCATGAGTGTGTCTCTGCTGACTTGGGGACAGAAACATAGGACCAGCTTGGTCATCTCTGATTGCAGCACAGTGAGGGGGCTTCTAGCCTTCCTGAGGAAAAAGGATCACATACAGAGTAAAAGATTGATAATTACTGAAGTGGCCACATATGAAATTCTGTTCTAAGTTAGACCGTCTCTAAAACCATCAAGTAATCATTAATTTTTTTCAAGGAACTTTGTCATTCATTTTATCTGTATTTTATTTACTTGTATTTGAATCATTCCTATCCTCCCCTAAAAGTGCCTGGTTTTTCAATGAGATCAGAATTCGTCATCTTACAGCTCTATATATGAAGATGAAGTTATCAATTAAGGCAGATGATAAAGGGCTAGGAAAAAGTGGTCCCACTGGAGAAAATGTTTCTTCACCTGACCACCTCCATGTCTTCCATAGTGTTGTTTCTTATTATAAGGAAGTCAGGACCAGGGTGCGCAGTCTAAACACATTTTGGTGAGTCATTCTTCTCTCTGAGGAGTTGGCCTTGCCCAGTTCTCCTCTCTGACTCACTGTAGCTGTGAATGGTGGGGGCATGTATTTTTCAAAGGGCATGTACTGAAACCTTCTTCAGAACAAGTTCATCTGCTTTTACTACTAATTTCTCTATAAAGTACATTTTGTTCTCTTGTGAACTCTGATTCCTGGCATTGGCAAGTACTTGAAGGCTGGGCTGCAGTCACAGAAATGTTAAAAGTGTGCAAATAGTCCTTAAATAACACTTAGTTGTATAATTCTTTTATGTATATAAAAATAGATTTTACTGACTCAATTAAAACTATAAACTCAGATATAGAGGAAAATCACATTTTTTACCTGTGATCCATCCAGAGGTTTCCACTGTTAATGGTATTGCACCTTTAGGATTTAATGAAAACACTTTAATTCGATGGATTGATCTTTTTTCAAACTTTGCCCATTCTATTTCTATTTATATCATCATGTGAAATTGGGATAAACTTTTGCTGTCTTGATGCAGGCAGAACATATTTTAATATCTGAGCTATTTTCTATGTGACAAGATGACACTTGTTTGTCCCTGGAAACTGAGTGCCTCAGCTATAGGAGAAAATCTAGTAGATAAAGGCACTGAATTATACACATAATGTCGGGTCACATAGATCATTATGTACCTTCTATGTTTTGTTATGGCTATTCGACTAGCAAAGGAAAAAAAAAAAACCAGGGTCTTCTTTTTCTATGCTTCTATTTTAGGAACTCATAACTGCTCAGAAATTTTTCCTTTGGAGTAGTATTCCCTACCCTTGCTCTGAACTCATGAGTGATTTCTAATGAGCAAATTCAACAAAAAAAGCTAAAGCAATAGGTATTGTTTTAATCCCAAGAGAAAATGCTACCAGCCTTGAAAGAGAAGGAGTGGTGTGTTTGTTACCTTTCACACATAAAGCCTGTGCTCAGGATATTTTCAGGCATGACATTAGGCACGCAAAATTTGACTTACAAATGGAGCATTAGGATCCAGACTTCATTGCTTGGACCTAACTCCAGTTCGTAAAAGAACTGCAATATCATGTCTGTAGTATATTGTAACCGATTTTCCATGACATTTTTCATGGATAGATCATCTTTTTCCTGTTTTATGGATGATGGCTCCAAAAATGGAGAGGTTTAGTCTATTCACCAGACTTGTTACAAGGCTCAAGTTTTCTAAATTCCAATTCAGTGCTCTGTATTCCACTCTGATATAGCGGTGGCGTTCAAGCTGAGTGCTTGTGTGTTCAGGTAGCATTGGAAAAGTCTGAATTGGTCATGAAGTAGAAATTTACACTTTATCAGCTGGTAAAGTGTTGCCTTCCTTCCTGAACAATGTTAGCATATATTTGTAATCACAGCTGCTGAATGTGAAGCATGAAGCACTATACACCATATGTGTGTATAGAGCTCAAGCACGTAGGCAAAGCAGACAAAGCCCATTTCTGCAGGGTACAGAACAGGAAAACAGCTTATTTTCTTAGATTTTACATGGCCAGCAGCCTTAAACCACACAGAGAAGCTGCTAAAGTTAGTTGATAAAGTTTGCAGCAAAGAATTGCTAAGTGGCATCATTTGCTTGCCCTCAGCAGAATGACATGTTGTTGTGAAACTAAATTCAGACTGTGCCTAATACCACAAAGTTTGCAATGAGGAAGCAGCTTTTTTCATTTTAAGCAGTTTCCATCATGATATGGGAGTAAAAGATAGAATATTAATAAAGAAGAAAACAATATGACCATCATGACTGAGGTTCTACATTCTGTAGCTAAAGATCTTCTTTACGTAGTTTCTGGACTGACTACCACATTTACCTTTGCAAATGTGTATATCTCTTTAGAAATATATCCAATGTTGATCTGGGATTTCTAAGTATGTAAGCCTGAATAAGTTCTTCCAAAACATTATTTGAAGCTTCAATATATGTCCCTTAAAATTGTTGCTGCAATGTATACAGTGAAGCTATCAACAAATTAGTATTTTCCATGGAAAAATTCAGTAAGAATCAGAGAAAACTCAGTACAACATGTGAAAGATCTTGATTCAGACTAGCAGGACTTAATTTAGTGTTTAGTGCAACCATTTTATTCTGTCAATCACATCCCACAAGAGAGGTCAGCTTTATTTTGCCGGAGTTCTCGTTTTATTGTTATGAATATATAGCTTAGCTAAAAAAACCAGTAATAAATCTATATCTATCTACAAAGGCTATTATTATTACTATTACTATTACTATTATTACTATTACTATTACTATTACTATTACTATTACTATTACTATTACTATTACTATTACTATTATTGTTATGATTATTCACTATGTGTATATACTATCTCTTATTCGTGATTTTCAGAGACTTATGCAACAGTAGGTATTTTTATTAGAGCTGATTGGCAAGACATCAGGAAGCTAGCCTTTAAAAGGCTAGTTTTGGCTATGTTAATTTTGAAAAAAAGAGTTTTGACATATTTAGAATAAAAACTTTTGCTGGATTTTTGTGTTGTTGTTTGGAGTCATATATTTATTTCAATTTCTTTCTTATCTTCTATAAAAAAACCCCAACAGCAAAAATGATGGAGGAGAAATGTGGGGGTTATTCCATTTAAATAAAATTGTCCTGTGTAGAATTTTGAAAATATTGAAGGGCTTCTTCCCAAGTTGAAATATCACCATTTTTTGTTAGGCAAAGTTCTGTTTTCCATTCAGGTCTAGTCCTTATTGCACACTAGCAATTGCAGTCTTCCTCCAATGGCTGCCAAGCAGGGAAGCTTTTGAAAGGATCTGCCCAGCACGACAACAGATGCTGGTAAAGCAGGACAGCCCTTGACTCCAAAGCCACTTCTCTGTCTGCCAGATTTGGCTGTAGAGGTCAGGTCAGCTTAGCCCACATTTTCTTCTAGTGCGCACACCTCCTATTTCTCAAAAGCTGAAATCACAGACCTGAAGGGGTGGCTGCCCACCCACCAACCTGCCAGCGTCTGTCACAAATCAGCAACATGAAATTATCTCTTTCTCAAAAGGCAAACAGCAGGTATTAACACCTACAAATTACTAGGCAAAGCCACAGACTGTTTTTTTAATAAATACCAAGCAGGCATCAAACTGCTCTGAGGTTTTTGGGCTAATTTTTTGAGGTAAGTATAATGTATATTGTACTGTATAAATGATAAATACACTGTCATAAATAATGTTTTCTTCTATGCTGTGTATATGTAATGAATGTGCCTATTCTATGCAAAAGTATACGCATCCCAGATGCATACGAAGTGATGCATCCCAAAATAGAGGAAATCAGGCAAGAACACCAGGAGTTCTGTGTGCATGAACAAGGAGCTCCTGGATAAACTCAAGCACAAAAAGAAGCCCTACAGAGCAGGGAAACAAGAACAGGCAGTCTGAGAGGAACACACAGAGATTGTCTGAGCAGCCAGGGATAAGGTTAGCAAAAATAAAACCCTGAGCAGGGTCCCTCAGGGGTCAGTGTTGGGACTGGCACTGTTTAACGTCCTTGTTGGTGACATGGACTGTGGGATTGAGCACACCCTCAACAAGTTTGCTGATGCCACCAAGCTGTGTGGTACAGTTGACATGCTGGAGGGAAGGGATGCTATCCTGAGGAACCTTAACAGGCTTGAGAAATGGATCCATGCAAATCTCAGGAAATTCAACAAGGCTGAAAGCAAGGTCCTGCACTTGGGTTGGGGCAATCCCAAGCACAAGTACAGGCTGGATGGAGAATAGATTTAGAGCAGCCCTGAGGAGAAGGACTTGGGAGTGTTGGTGGACGAGAGGCTGAACATGAACCAGAAAATGTGCACTTACAGCTCAAAAAGCCAATTGTATCCTGGGCTGCATCCAAAGCAGTGTTGCTAGCAGGGCGAGGGAGGGGATTCTGCCCCTCTACTGTGCTCTCATTAGACCCCACCTGGAGTGTTGAGTCCAGAGGTCTCCAACATAAGAAGAATGTGGACCTCTTGGAGTGAGTCCAGAGGAAGTCCATGACAATGATCAGAGGGCTGGAGCACCTCTCCTGTGAAGACAGGTTGAGAGAGCCAGGGTTGTTCAGCCTGGAGGAGAGGCAGCCTTCTAGTATCTAAAGGGGACCTACAGGAGAGCTGGAGAAGGTATATAGTGATAGGACAAGGGAAAATGTCATTAAACTGACAGAGGGTAGGTTTAGACTAGATATTAGGAAGAAATTCTTTACTGTAAGTGGTGAGGCACTTCTCTCTGAACAGGTTGCCCGGAGAAGTTGTGTCTGTCCCGTCCCTGGCAATGTTGAAGACCAGGCTGGATGGGGCTTTGAGCAACCCGGTTTAGTAAAAGGTGTCCCTACTCATGGCAGGGGGTTTGGAACTAGAGGATCTTTAAGGACCCTTCCAACCAAAGCCATTCTGTGAGTCCATGATTCTATGAAAAGTATTTTGTGTTGGTAAACAGTCAAAGGTCAGCACCTCTGAACAGCGTGCAGCAGACTGGGGCTCAGTTTTCCCTTCTGCCACCTATGTTCCATGTCTCCCTGGGTACATGTAAAATGTAACCCTATCCCTATGTATGCCAGTAATGAAACATTGCTGCCATTTGCCAGTTAAGATTGTAATCTTGTGCCTCAACCGCACAATGTGAAATGGGTGTTCTGAGTTTTCCTTTTCCCTGCCAATTTTCTTGTCTTGTCTGTTTATCCGTTAAGTTCATTGCTTTCTGAAACAAAGCTGATGTTTTATTTTGTGCATGTTTGTACTGCACAGCAGGGACATGCATCTGAGTTGAAGCTGAAGAAATAAATAGTGTAATATAAATAAAATCCAGCATCAGCTGATGTATCAAAGGCAGATAAATAAAATGAATAAAAGACAAACACGTATGCTTGGAAAAAAGTGCCTTAGATCAACCTTTTGCTTTAGACTTAGGATGTTTTTTTGTGATACAGCACCATTTCTTTACTACCTTTTGAAGCCAGCCATGAGTTTTCAGCTTTGTTTCTGTTCTGTTCATGGATTAATAGGGATTCCATCCTTGCATGAATATTTTTACTTTGTTGGGTTAAACCTCTGTTAGCCTGATCAGTTCAACTGACCAGACTAAATTAGCTACTCTGAGAATACACTCATAGCGAAGCATCTTTATATGGTTTCTCTCATAAAAGTTTAATGCAGTGTATAATTAGAAAAGGTTGAGTGCTTCCATTAATTCTGCAGTGTTTTCCCACCCGTTTATTCTGATAAGCCCAATATTTTGCTGACAGGATGAATGTAGGCTCAATTAAAGGTGTATGCAAATACATATTTATCATTGTACCCCAGAAACAACATCCCACAGGAAGGGAAACAAAGCAGGAATTTTCATGAGGTTCAACTGACATTTGCTGTCCTCTCAGAGCTTTAGGGATGATGGAGCACTCTGTGGGAACGTTAAAGTCTGGGAATCCCAGATATGTGGTTAATGGAGTTGAGTGATGTGCAGATCACAGTAAGATGTCCCTGAGGAATTGGTGCCTTTCTGTTTCTGTTGCAGATCTCTTCCCCTAAGAGCACAGCCTGGGCAGAAGCCATGCCGTTGCCATAGTTGTGTATCACCAGCAGTAGGACAAAATTTGTAAGAGTTAATCCTACTTGAAGCATCATTAATTCCTAATAGGGGTTGTGGAGAACAATACTGTAGAGATCCTCTCCTGCTTGAAATACCATGCAGTCTAATCCCTTAGTATACTTATAATAGTAGTGATGGAAAACTATGCATGGATCTGGTTTTTTGTCTTCTACTTTGCTCTCTGTTTATCTCTTTTTATTGAAAAGATGGCTAAAATTAGGCTTTCACAGGAATTTTCAAAAAGATTTATCCTTAGGATTATGACTTCAGGATCCTGAATATTATGTCTATTTCTCCTGCACTTTGTGATTATAACAGCTTCCAATAAATATTTGAGAGTAATATATAAATCCTTACTGAAATAATTTTAATGCAGTTTCCAAACAGCACTATGTTCACAAAAAAGCTAATGTAGAGCAGATCAGTCTGTAAATGTGTCTGTCTTACAACACTCCCCCCTCCCTTTTTTATTGTCAATTTCAATGCAAGATTTCACTAGAATGCATACATTTCCATATTTTAGTACACAAAAATACAAGGTGTCTTTAACACAGACACCTTTGATCATCTCAGGGAGATGATTTTATAGTCTCTGTTGGGTGGCCTCATAATGTGTGTGTGTGAATTCTTGACTCTTCCAAACACAAGAGAACAGAAGCATTTTACCTCTCCTTAAAATGCTTCAGAGTCCTTGGCAAAACAACACTTCAGTGATTCCTGAGCTGGTAAATTGGCTGCTGCAGCAGTTCCTGGCAAGGTCAGCACTGCAGTTTGTTGTAGGTAATGGAAGGCAGCTCTTACAGTGAGTGTGTCTCCTCCTGCCTTAGAACTATTCCCCTCTTCTGTGCTTGTACGTGGGGGTAGGGAGGTATGCATGCACTTGCATGGGGTGCTTTTCCTCCTTAAGTTCAGTTAGCTCATCACTGGACTATGAATGTGTGGAAGTTAAAACACTTCATACCTTTAATAAAAATTCCTAATAAGCAGACACTAAACATATGGTCAGATTGTTTCTGTGCTCCTTAGTGCTTTCAAAGGTGCCTGTCCTGCTCTCTCTCCTATGCTACTCTGTGCACATACAGAGGGACAAAAGATACTCAGTTGAAGTTATCTGTCTTTAAAAATATTTCCCATTTTTGCCAGAAAGAATAACTATATTGCAATATCACTGCAACAACAGAATCCTGTTTCTTAGACATGCACCCAGATTTTCTGAAGGGCCAGGGAAAGAAGGAGCAAGGCAAAATAGTCAACTGTCTTCCTAAGAAAAAAGTTGGCAACATTTTCCTAGAAGTGGAACATTAACCCGCAGCCGGATTAATACTATTGTATTGTTGTTTCTGTGGATCAGGTAGCTGTTTCTGTGGATGAGGTTTGTGAGCTTATTCCAGTACTTTCCATTTGTTGCAGAGCATCCAGCATGTAGGCTATAATCATCTCTGCCATGATGCCACTGATATTCTTCAGGGATCTCAGGAATGGATTTGGCTCTACTGCTTTTTGGCCTTTTGTACTTTGTCAAAAATATTTTCCATTGTCCGTTTATGAAAACAGTTGTGTCTTTCCGTAGACGGCTGTACCGGGTCCAAAGGAGTGGCAACAGATGCCTCATCATCCACTCCAATTAAAGAATTTTTAGAGGGAAGGAAATCCTGCCATGGTGCCTGAGTCACCAAGCTAACATAAAGAGACCAGAATCTTTTTCCCATTGTATGCTGAATTAATATGTCTCAGTATAATTAAATTTTTATCACTTTTTCTGCTATTAGGAATGTGGAAAATTTTTTCTGGGTTCCTAGTTGCACTGTAATGGGTGTCTTTTATGGAAATTTTGGATAGAACTTGGAGATACAAATACTTACGTGCTTTTTTAACAATTTATCTGAAGCAAATTTTGTGCCACAGGTTCCACAGGTTTGTTTCTTTTTAATTTTGTTTGCTTCACCATGGTCTCTGCACCATGGGCTGCAGAGGAATCTGAGCTTAGGCACCTGGAGCACCTCCTCCCCCTCCTTCTTCGCTGACCATGATGTTTGCAGAATTGTTCTTCTCACATGTTCTCACTCTACTCTTCTCTGGCTGGAAAATTACAAATGCACCACAACCTTTGTTTTGATTTCTTCTTAAATATGTTATCACAGAGACATTACCACCATTTCTAATTGGCCCAGCCTTGGCCAGCAGCATGTCTGTCTTTGGAGTCACGAGGGACTGGCTCTTCCGGACATGGTTGAAGCTTCTAGCAGCTTCTTACAGAAGCCACCTCTGTGCACCCCCTGCTACCAAAAACCAGGCCATGCTAACCCAATCAGAAAAAAAAAAAAGAAAAAACTTGGAGAGGAACACAAAGTAAAAAACCCCTAAATTCCTAAAGCTCTATTTACCATGATTTTGAAGAAAGCCTTAAAAATATGTCCCAGGCTTGGTTATACGATGTTATTCAAGAATGGCTATTTCTGAGTTACTCCATATGTGGATATTCTTGTTCCATAATTAGCATGACTCTCATTTTTGGCTTAACTCCTTTTCAAAATGCATTAAGTTAAGCAAGAGCATATCCGCTTGGTAAAGGAAGTGAAATGTAAAACCGGCCTCCTGAAAAATGCCTTCCTGTCTTAGTGTAGTAAGTTTACAGGATGCTTTGAACACAGAAGATTGGAAAGATCATACCAAGCCAACTGTGAGCCCAAAGTGGTGACATTATGATAATGGTTGCCCTATCAAGCTAGTAATAAACTACATAGTTATTTTTTATGATAAAAATCAACGAATATGCAAAATGGACTTTAACGTTCAGTTGAGAAATGCTTTAAACTGAAATGTCTTGGGAATCATCAACAGGAACAAAGGAAGAATTCTATCCCTTGCTGATAGAAGGGGCTGTATATTGGGTTGACCCTACCTAGAGGCCAGGTGCCCACCTAAATGGCTCTGTCACTCTCCTCCTCAGCTGGACAGGAAAGAAAAAATACAATGAAAGTCTTCTGGGTCGAGATAAGGAAAGGGAGAGATCTCAGCTATTACCATCTGGGTCAAAGCAAACTCAGATTCGGGAAATTAATTTAATTTATTGCCAATCAAATCAAAGTAGAGTTATAAGAAATAAACCTATATCTTCAAAAACCTTGCTGGCACTCGTGCTTGCATCCCAGGCTCAGGTTCACTTCTGATTTTCTCTACATCCACCCTACCAGCAGTGCAGATGGACGGGGAATGGGGGTTGTGGTCAGTTCATCACGCATGGTCTCTGCTACTCCTGCCGGAAGCCTGCAGTCTCTCCACAGCATCACAGCCTCCTTCGGGCTTCCACTGGCTCCCGCATGGGGTCCTCCATGGGCTACAGGGGCACAGCTGCCTCACCATGGGCTGCAAGGGAATCTCTGCTCTGGCACCTGGACCAGCTCCTCCCCTTCCTTTTTCACTGACCTCAGTGTCTGCAGGGCTGTTGCTCTCACATATTCTCTGTCCCCTCTGTGGCTAAAATTGCACAGTAACTTTCCCTCTTAAATTTGTTGTCCCAGAGGCACTACTACCATCACCAATGGGCTGGACCTTGGCCAGCAGGGGCCCATCTCAGAGCTGGCTGGCCATGGACATAGGAGAAGTTTCTAGCAGTTTCTTGCAGAAAGCCACCCCTGTAGCCCCCCTGCTATCAAAATCTTGCCATGTAACCCAACACATGCTGTTAGGTATAGGCAGTCAAGCATAGGACATGATATCTTGCCTACCAAAGAGATGTTTTTCCACTCCAAGGGAGTCAAACCGTGCTTATTTTAACAAAGAGGAAATGGTCGACATATCGTGGATAAGGTGGAAAAAAACATGACTTATGACCACTGGCTGGATTTTATATGGGAGGTGGCTCATAGAGGGTATCATTCTCCAGCATGGTAAGACACTTTTTAATGATTGTTTCCCGAGATGTGTGTGTCACTGGACAAGGGAACAATTTGCAAGAAAAGTCTGCAAACTATTCAACTGTACAATGAAAAAAGAGGTGCAGGTAGAAAGATGCTTTTATGTGCATCTTTAACTTGCTTTGTGCTAAGAGTGGTTCTGAAGTAGCTGTGTAATAAAGAGATATTCCACACCCAGAACAGTGGTGCCTCTAAAGCCATCACACCTATAGGCCAGGGCATCAGAGATGATGGAGCAAGTGCCTATGTATTTTGCAGTGTATCCAAAGGGCAGCAGGTTGAGAGCATGGATTACTGGGGTCTAGAGAATAAGAAGGGTTTTCTGGTGATGGTTTAGAGTTGATGGCAGAACTCACTGACAATCATAAAAATACTGGAGGGTACTTTTGGACCCTGGCTGGCCCAAAGGGAGTTCACCACAGTCAGCAACTGCTGTCAGCTGGCACAAACTGCAATTTCAGCACCTCTAGTTTGCCTGAGCTGTAAAAAATAGAAGTATCACAAGGCAAGAAATACAGACTCCACACCCCAGTATGCAGGCCTCACAAGAGTGGTTACAGGGAAACACTTAACCCCCAGTACACACAACAGAGGTATGTAAAGCACAGGGGAGACATTCAGTCGACCTCAGTTACTATATCAAGTCTTTGGAGACTCTGTAGTGGCTTTCATGGGTTGAAGCAATTTTCTGCTGAAGTGTTGAAAATAATCAGAGGAACTTTTGTGGAAATAACACAGTGGAAAAACAGTAAAAAACACTGACTCTTGTTTTGTGGGACTCTGTACTTCCTCTTAATGCATGAAACAGAGAAGGAGTAAACATTGCTTAGAAATGAGGAGTTTCATACAGAAGGAGGTTTTATTTTTGTACCAGTTTGTTCCTCTTTAGCATATTTGAATTGTTTACCTTTTGCTACTTTCTTTCTGTTGCCTGGAAACATTTAGTAAGTTGTTAGCGCCAGAGCATTAGCTGACTTAAGATTCAACATGAATGAGCTCTAACACAAAAGCTTATCATCTGTGTTTTCAAAATATTCCAGCAATCTTGAATTAAAGGGCTTTGAGCAACTAGGAATTAATTTTGTCAGGACAACAGCATTGAATGTGCTTTTACAGTAATATCAGCTTCTTGTTCTTGACCTTGTATGCATTGCTGAACCAAAATTTCTCACCAATACCATTATCTCTTTCTCTGAGAACCAGACTGATGATGTTGCATGCATTACAAGTCACCAATTTGATACAATTATTTTTTAAAATTTCTCTTTCAACTTTCTTTCCTGTTTTTAATCTCAGAAAGCTGAGTGATCTGCTATGTGATACCAGCACTTTGACTCTGCAAGGTTGTGAACACCTCCCTGAGTTATGCTGTTAACTCCCACTAGAGTTTATGAAAGTGTTTGACCAGCACTGGTATTTCTGCTATACTTATACTATAAGAAGTGTAGCAGGCCATGGTGCACCTTCACACTGAAATCATCCTGTGTGAACTTGCACTGTGTCAGGTACATCTGCAAAGAGTTCACGTCTGGCATTCTAGAGTAAATATCCCAGCAGCACTTATAAATGTCTGATTCAACATGTGGGAATCTCCAACAGTATTCCTAAGCCAAAAGTATAACTGAAATGACTTGAGTATATGAAATTGTTTCCAGGAGAATTCGTGTTAGTGATCAGTCTCAGTTAATACCTAACTGTAAATGTTTATTTTACTTATGGGACTGTTTGAAACATATCGATATCTCTCCTCAAAATATACACCGCTGCTCATAGGTGAAAGAATATTAAGAGGTTCACAATATCACAGAATCCACACTATTTAGTTCTGAGTCATTTTGTTTTAGAATATTTAGTGCTTAATGTCCCAACTATATTGTAACTCATAAACCTTCGCTACTCCTTCTCTAATGGTATTTCCCTAAAAAAATGAACTACCAGAAAGAGCTTCCAAAAGTTCAAGTTGAACAAACAAGATATCCAACAGTTGTTCTGATACATGTTGGTTGAGATGGAAAGCAGTGCTGAGAACTTTCTGACATCTCATTTTAAACACAGTTGCATGTGTATTTCATTCTCAGTTCATCTGAGACCCCACTCCCCTCAGTTCTGAGCTTGATCATACACATAGACTCTATCTGGTTTTGAATTTACAGGAAAATCTTGGAAAAAACTGAAAGGCCACATGTAGTAATGCGGAACAAAGAAGCAATAGCAGGGAAAAGACTGATAGCAAATATTGGGAAACAGTCTGCATCCTGCACAATGGTACTATTCATATATATAAATCACGTGCTCATGTGTTTTTCTGGATCTGGGCCTAACTGCACAACTGGATTTCTTTCAAGCTGCAAGTAAGTGCAAGAAAAAGCAGAATATGAGGACAGATTTTTTTGGTGCAGGATATAGTTCAGGCACACGAAGAGAAAGTCATGGACTGTAAAGGAAAGCTGCAAAAGACCTGGAAAAGAGAAGAGAGCAGAATGCCACTTTGCACAGTAGTAGTTTAGTGTTAGTATTTAAAACTGAATATGCTTATTTGGTAAGTTTGAAGGTGCATTTTCCACCTTCTGTTAATCTTTGGTTGTATTTTAAGAGAATGAGACTGGATGTGGACTAAAGTCCTTTTGAGGTAAAGAGCAAGGCTATACTTTGGTCTCTGAGGAGGATGCCTACTGTTTCAGAGCAGAGCAAGGTTTTGAAAGCTTTTGTAAGAGTGCATTATGAAACCCTGAACTGGTATTGGATAGTGACTGTGAAAGATATCAAGGGTGTAGGGTTTGGTAACAGATTGCTGAATATCCTGAGTGCTGTGCAGTGCAGAACTGAAGCACACGTGGGTCACAGCAGATCCTCTTCGAGTCTGAACAGTGTTAATGCGCAGAAGGCAGAACACAACCTGTTCATCTGCTAGATCAGAGATCCTGCTACCTTGCTTAATCAGTTCTTTTGTCAGATAGCCAGTTGGCAGTCTAAACTCTGAGCCATATATATACTTATTTTTAGTGTTTGTGTGTTGCATAATAAAAGTATGAGAGGTGTGGAAATAAAATTGCAGCTTGGTCAGCTTCATTTGGAAGCAGATCATTTGAGTGGAAAATCTGTGCCTATTCTACAGCCTGTGTATTTTCCTCTGCACAGATATGCACAGAAATAGAAAAAATTTGTATTAATTGATGATGATACATTAATGTCATCTAAAGATGTGGTGAAACAGGAAGATAATTGGATTAATGAGTAACATACAATATTTAAGCCCTAAGATCTAACAAATGTGACATGGTGCCTTATCTAATGAGTGTAAGTGGAATCTCTCATGACACTGGAGAACACAGTACTTTTTACTGCATAATCTTCCATTCCATTTCCAACCACATAGCCATAATCATAAGTCATTCATGACAAAAATCAATGATCTTAGTTTATTTGACAGCTTCTGTTCACTGTCCCTAGGAACTGTTTTTTATCCTCTCTCAAGAGGGCATTTAGAATTTAAGCTCCCTCTCTCTACTTGTTTATGTACAATGCTGTTCATCTGCCAAATGATCATGGTGCCAAGTTCCAGCTTGGCATTTGTGGAACATTTTCCTTTCAGACCCTTGAGAATACATGCTTTGGCCTTTCCAAAACCAGCAAATTGTCAACACTTATGAAGTGGCATGGTCTAGGCTGAAGTGGACAGAAAAGTTATCAGCATCTGTCTCATTTTTTGTGTCTACAATGTGACACAAACTACAGAGTTATTGATGATAGCTTTGGAAAGAAAAAATATGAGGGGAGACTTTTCTTTTTATGATTCTGTATTTCAATAAAATTTCTCTAATTGCATGGGTAGAGCAATAAAGTTTTGTAGTACATATCTTATAGCAGACTGTTACAAGAAAAAAAAAAAAGGTGCATCAGTAGGCCAGGCTTGTGAAAGATTGTGTAATTCTGCTCCAGTAAAATTGGCTTTTTACAATCCATTATATGGTAAGTCAATATAAAGTCAACAGGCCTCATTTACAAAATGGGAATTCTTACTGTAGTCACTTTCCAAACAAGGTACTGGATCAAAAACATTTGCTGTCAATTCTGCTAATTGACAGTTTCTTAAAACCTTTTATTCTGTTACCTGGAGGCAAGCTGAGGACAACCACCGTCACTGAGAAAATATTGATTTTTCTAGGATATCCTGTCTTTGTTCTGCAAATAGTGAATAGACACAGAATACAGTTTATGTCATGGTGAGAAGAAAATGTTGTGATTAAGTCTGGAATCTGTGTTCTCTTAACATTTCAGCACTCAATTTTTACAGGTTAAAAGAAAAAATATAAAACACTGTTAAAACACAGCAATGGGTCATGTTGTACTTTCTTAATCTGGCCAGCATTCTTCCATTACAGAATGAGAAGATGAATAAACACACAAGGCTTAACCAGACAGAGGCTTTAAATCTATTAATTCATCTTTATGTGCCTAGCTTCTGCACATCCTCCTTTGGAACAGAACAGTCAGTCTGTTAGGTCTCTGAGGACCAGCTTTTTACATGTGTGCTGGCAAGTGAATCCTATGCCTTCTTGTAAATTAGTAATAGGGAGAGACAGGGCAAGAAGAGCCACAGCAAATATCTATTAGGATTAGACAACCTTGTAGCTGCTCAATAAGAAGTGAAAACTGGTTGGTCAGAGCCTGAATAGGTAGGACAAGGAGCTGTTGCTGAGCTGCCAAAGTGTGACATACTTCTTTATTGTAGAGAGGATAGGGACAGGGAGATGATTTTGCTGGAGGTGTTTTCCAGTAATAAGCATGGGACTGTCATCTTTATTCCATATCTATTGGACTGTCCTAGGCTGCCTCCAGCTCACTCCCACCCACCTGTTCTCGTCTGCGCCTGGTTTGTCCAGATTCACAGCATCACAGTCCTTTTCCACTCGAATGCTGGCAGGGCTCTGGTAGAGTCTTTGGTGTGGTACAAAGGCAAGCTCACACCTGCCAGTACAGCTCTTTCCTCATGCATTCACAGGGTCTTCAGCAGCTGCCTCACTGAAGAGCCCATGTTTAGTCCCCCTTGAAGAACATCTATAAGGTAGTGCTACAGCTAATAAAGAAGGCACTTTGGTCACAACATCAAGCCAAAAGGAAAGAATAGGGTTCTCATGCAAGGGTCTGACTCCACCATCACAGCACAGTCTTTGGTGATGCTCCCAGCGCCCATATCTAGTCTGGAAAAGGGCTTGAGTTTCAGATGCAGCACAATCACCTGAGCAGTCTGGGTATTGCATCTTGCAACACTGTCCTTAGTCTCCTGGACACTGCTAATTTATATGATCTTTGATAACGTTTGCCTCCTTACAATATCACAGATTACCCTGAGAAGTGTGTAGCTGCTGTCTGACAACTGACAGCTGCCTATTGGGATGAGCTTCCATGCTGCAGTGACCTCCTCTCTGGAGGTGACCTCTTGGTTGATATTTTAGCTCCTGCATCAATTTTACAAGGTCTCCAATAACTTCCTAGTTTTGGTTTGTTTTTTTTTTCACTGAAAAACAAGTGAAATGTTAAGTCCTTCAGAGACTTTCATTCTCTGCTTCCCTGCTGAGAAGAGATGGATTTTTTCCGAAATTGGCGTAGAGCAGGAACATAGTTCTCAGTGGTGGTGTATCATATAACATTTGGCTAATGTTCTGGGGCTATTTCTGGTAACTGCAACAGGAGTTACAGTGTCGGGGTAGGTCTATTATATGTTCTAATGAAATAACTAGTAGTCTGATGCAGTCTACATGAACAACAGAGATTTGGATCCTTTCACCTCATTTAGGGCACATATATTACAGAAAGAGCTCTATGCCTAAAAGAGATTACGCGGGGATTATGAAATGTAGAAACTAGAGTTGCAAAAAGCAGTTTTATTCAGCAGCAGATTACTGTCATTTTACTGCATTCTTATGAAAACTGGAATTTCTAGTTAAAAACAGACTCTGTTAGCATGTAAATATTAGCCTATGTAGAAATACAGCATTTCAGTTAAAAAAAAGTGGAAAAGCATCTATCAATTAATTTGAAATTCATTTAATTTACATAGTGTCCTGAAGCTGTCTGCAGTATCTTCAGAAATACCAAATTTAGAGAGGCCCCTGCACTTGGCCAGCTATCCAATGAATAAGATAAACCAGTCAAGGTAGTGGATAACTGATCTACGGATGATGCAAATGTGCTATTCCGTCCATGACGGGAAAAGAAATGTGTTAAGGCAGAGGTGTATCATATATTACTTTTTTCAAGTGAACACACAAAAGAACATAACATGCCCATAGAACCACAAATGAATGACGACATTTATTCCACTTCTATCTTGGGAATTATGGATTTACCTGTTCTCTTGATGCTGTTCTACAAAAAATCTGCTGCAGTCTATTGATCAGTTCATCCTGCACCAACTTGGGAGTAGTTAATTGTATGTCTGCATAATTAAAATTGAATTATACAGATGGGTGTGAGTGATCCTGCCCCAAAACAGGCAACTGAAAAAAACCACTAGAATCCTCTGATTTATTTTAAAATGTGAAGAATTTTAGGGCAAACAAAACAAAATCCAAGCAGTCAAACAAAACACAAAATAAGGTTTTGGACTGGGAAAACAAAATGAGAAGATAAATCTTCAAAACCTCTTCAATATTGAAGATAAATCTTCAGTATTCTATTGTGGAATATTGATTTTTATCCACAAAAGGAGATCACATAGGGTAGAGAATGTTTAACCAAGAAGACAGCAGAAAAAAAATGCACTTCCACTAAACCCGTAAAGAAGCTGCAGTCACCTAGTCAGAGCCATGAAAAGGACTGAAAATATCTTCCCTGAGCAAAGGCATTCTAAGAGAAGGACTGGGAAATATGTTTCATAGTTTTGTGATAATTTATTTTGATATTGGGAGTGAAAATGTCATTGTTTTTAGGAATCTCCTTTTTCTTCACTTGAGTATGTTTATGGTAAAACAAGTTAGAATTTAGTATACTTTGAAGATAAATCACCTCTGGATGTTTTCAGTGAGCGAAAAAAATTTCCATCTTAATCTTCTTAAATTTCTCTCTATTTTTTACTGCCTTTTCCTGAGGCTGTTTACTCTGCACATATTAGAGAGAAAGATAACAAAGCATTTTAAACAGGCAAGATCTATGCTTGTCTCCTTAGAAGGGAGCTTCTTTTTCTGGCTGGTACTTTTTTTTTTTTGGAATCCTCTTTTCTGACTAAGGTAGAGTTCACCAGCAGGAAGGAATTAAACGATACTCAAACAACTCATGAGCTGTCTGTCAATCAGGGTTAATCTTGAGGCAAAAGCAATAAGAGGCTTCAGAAAGAGGGAAGTCTTGCTGGCATTTATTTTGCTTCTCTCTGTTTATCAATTGAGAATGACTGGGCCTGAATTGTTAATAAACACAAATGGTTTATTGTGTGGTAAAATCAAAACCTATGCGAAAGAAGGCAAATATATTTCAGAAGGGCCAGCTTCTGCATCTTCAACATGAGATCTCAAACTCTGTGGCTCCACAACAGGACAGGGTCGTAGTCTGTGAATGGCATTTGATACATAGCTAAATAGACCTGCAAATAATTTTAAAAATGGCAGATAAGGGAGACAAGGCTCTTTTTGACAACTTTGGTACTACTGACATGCCTAAGGTCCTTATCCGCATAGGGAAGGTTCTGGTTAGAGTAAATATAACAGGAATCTGTTCTCAAAAGAGAACCTGGCTATAGAATGGCAAAATAATTTGATAGTGATGCTCAATTTCTACTCAGTCATGAGCAAGGTTTTACCTGTATTCTTTATGCTATACTAGGCTGGCTTTTCTTTTCTTGTTTTTGCCTTGTCTTGTGGTTTGAAATAGCTTCTCATTACATAACTTGAGTGTCCTAAGTCTGCCACATTTATCACTTGCTGCTATACATTCTGATTTTGAATAAGAAATTGGTAACTTTGCTTCAGTTTACATTACTGTCTTTGCCCTATTTACAGACTTACACATGATACCATAGACTCACAAGTCAGCCTTTATCGTAAGAGTAAAATGACTCAGTTTGGGCCTGGGAGCCACACAGCTAAATATAGTACACAGCATTAGAGCCTGGTACAGCTGGGGGAAAAAAATCCATTTGGAGACTTATAAAAGATCAGTTTGGAACAGAGGTGCCTGGGGTGCAGAAACACTTGCCCTGACAACTAACTTCATTCTGTTCTCATTTGAGAAGTGGCACAGCAGAGCTGCTGGGGACAGAAGAAAGTATAGGAAGGTAAGACAGGGAGAGAAAAAAATGGACACAGAAAAGGTTTGAGCCGGTTTTTCCAAAAACTAGTGCAGGGTGTAGGCTATTAAGTATCCATTTCTGTGGGAAAATGGTGTTGTGGCACTGCAAATATCTTGTTGAATGTGTACAAACTCAGTATAGTCTGTGCAAATTCTTTATTGAAACAATGATCAATGTACAAGCTACATCACATTTCATTTTGCCACTTCAGCATGAACTTTTCTCTTTGTGGTTTACGGCCGTGAGCTATAAAATCATAACAGTTATTTAAATCAAAATACAGTAACTGCTTCTCAAAAGAACACATTCATATTTGTCTTACATTTCTTGTAAAATCAAAAAGGATTTCATAATAAATGAAATATAACTTACGATACTTTAGTGCAAGCATTTCCTTTGCATCTAAGAAGCTTTCAGTTGTCCCACTAAATATGGCATACTTAAGAGGCCAACTCTTAAAATAGCATGCTGCCAAGATATCCCATGAGAACTTCAAAAATTCTACACTGTTAACGCTTTCTAGAATTAGTTAATCTGACCAAACTGAAAGTCAGAAAGCCCTGGTTATATGTTACAGTACTTTTGTCAAAAGGTAACTGCAAATCAAGGAACTGACGTAGTATGTACATTAGAATAAAACAGGCACTGATTTTAAAAAAATCAACATCTGCCCGTATATGCCATTTCACAAGTTTTATGATTATACAGTAATTTTTAAGCACAGGAGCGTACTTCTGTGCCTTACCAAGTACCAAAAAACCTGCACAAAATTGCTGGCCTATGGTTTCTTTTGAATTTTTTATATGACAGAAAAAATAACTGAATGGTAGGTGTCATCACAAACATGGTCAAATCAGAAAACAATTAAAGGATCAGCAGTAAACTAACACTGCTCAAAAAGAAAATGCTGAGAAAATAGATAGTGAATACTATGTTTAAGTGGTCTGATTAATATGGTCTTACATTTACTGAAAAAAGAATAAGTGTAAAATTCAAATCCAACACTGATTTCTTCTGCTGCAGAAATCTAGTCATGTTTCATGAAGTTTTGGCAAAAATGTTTGAAAAAGGTGTAAATATATTGTGCAAATCTCTTTTCCTTATTAAGCCTGGCTTGGTGTTCCTTTGCTTTTAGAATGCAATTTCAGTTGGACTGGATTTTCCATATTCTGAGTGTTTTAAGAACCATTAGTGTTTGGTGGTACAATAAATAGAAAAATGTAACAAAAGGTATGCATAGTCCAATGATGGGAACAGATTAATGTCCCTGAAGTGCTTAAGGTGCATGAAAATACACAACAATGCAAATGTCAATGTTTTCTTAGAGCTATTATTAATTTTATGTTTGTTAATTGTGTTCTTGGACCATAAAGTAGCCATTTGCTAAGAAATACTGCAAGACATAATTGCATACTTTATAATAGCACAGCCAGAAAGTTTGGAACAGGAAAGACAGGTTTGGGTCTTACTTCCCATCTGTCTTCCACAAAGGAAGTTCCTGAAAGCGTATAAAAGGCTTTAGGCTTAGGTGTGTCATATAATGGATGCATAAGATACTGAGCAGCATACACAAAAACACAAAAAACCCACATAAACCAAACCCACCGGTTCTGTATAAAATCTGTATTTTCTTCAGCTACATTGCTGTTCAGTTTTTATTCCGATAATAACACAAAGCTAAATGTCCAGACAGGTTGGAGCAGTCCTACCTGTGAACTCTCAGCTCTGAGTGACTCCAGCTCTAGAAAACTCAGGGTTTCCTTTGACCTTGCAACAGCAGGAATCCAGCACTCCATGTACTGTGTGTATCTAATCCAAGTACCTGTTGCTTATATGTGGTTTGCAATGTGCGTTTCTGTGTAGTTCAAATGTGCCCTTCGTGGGCAACCTCTGGGGAAAAACATCATCTGTATCTTCAAGGAAGTTTACACAGTGATACTGAAGAAATCCATGGGGATTGTTTGCTCTCAAACGTTTCTCAATAAATAAATAATAGAGGCTGGAGGACAGCCTGAGAGAAGCAGTCAGCGTCAGAACACCACAGAAATACATGAAGGGGCCTTATCTCTATTGCAAAAACTTCATAGTTTAAAAAGATTAAAATTAAAATTAAAATACTGTAGTTTAATAGATATTTTTATAACTTTAAAAAAAATTAAAGTGTAATTTAAAAGTTATTTTTATGCTTTCAAGGAGAACATCCTTGCTTATCTGTGCAATCTTAGTTGGGCACCAGGTTGGTAACTTTAGAATGCATGGGCATTGTTTGTAAATGCTGGACAGGCAGAAACATCAATATGCCTCTTTTCAGGAGGGTAAGGTGAATTAAAGGAGTTTAGTGCAAGTTCCTGCTTTTGTTTCTGTCCTTGTCCTTTTTCAAATCAGAAACAGGTCAAGTAACTTGAAAAACTGATGTGAACACTAAACAGAAATGTCCTTTGGATTCAGACAAGAAGTTAACCATTTGCATCATACTATTGTCAATCACACCAGTCAGAAGTGAGGTTCTTTATGGTATTCTCTTAATCTAACTTCTGTTTTACATTTATATTGCTTCGCTGGAACTCAAATATTTCCAGTCACATTCCTAAAGAGATTGTGCCCTTGCATGTTTCTTTTGGGCATGTGCAAATGCATTTTGTATAGAAGCCTGCCACTGTGGTGAGCAGAAAAAAACATGAGACATCTGAATGCTGCCATTTCTCACAAGTTGGTTGTAAAATCTGAAGTCCATTCTTAAACATGCAATTTTTTTTTAATAACCACAGAAAGGTAAATATGGAGCCTTCTCTGCATCACCTATGTAAGTCATGGGGTATTCCTGTATTACACTGCTAGTGAGGCTCTGTGCTTTAACGTGAGGAAGTTGACATAAGACCTCAGTTCATTATCAAGGGTTCTTTTATGTACCTGCAACATTGACTTTGTCTGGTCTTAATTACCCGTGCAGTTAATATAACTGATTGCCTCCAACAGACACCTTATGGAGATGTGGCTGCTTCATTAAAATGTCCAGAGAGCCATCCATGCATCATCTCCCCACAGACCTAAGAGACTTCTTTTTCTGCAATATACTTGATTCCAGAATTATTTTAAGTATCTATATGTACACTACGATCCTTCTTAAACACTATAAGGTGATAGTTTGTTCATTAGTTCCAAATGAATTGTGTCAGGTAATTAAGTAATACGCTATTAACCCTACACAAACTCCTTGTAAGTGCTTTCTTTCCAGACTCACTGCAGTGAAGGTACTTTTTATTGTCTATCTGCAAGAGAAATTATCACTTCCCTTCCACTCCTGGCATTTCCTGGCAGAAATGTTGATCCTTTTTAACGCCACAATTGCTGTGATCATTAAAGCTTTACTGGGGTAGAGTCACATGTACTCAAGCAGGGAACATGAAGGAGGTTCCCAAAATCTCAATGCAATTATATCACATTAAACAGTTTGCATGACTGTCTTTGTAACTTTATAGGACACTTGATTACATTTTCTTTCAGTTTAGATACAACACTCTCAAACTGATGCTTATATATGAATTTAGGCTTGATCTTCAGAATATATGAATTTGCTCAAAATTAAGAAGCCAAATAAAAGGGTATTTTGCCATTTCAGCCTTGTCATCAACTGATTACTGGCATTTGCATGACTGTTATAGAACCTGCATATCTTCTGGTAAGGTAGTACATAGTTGCTGCTTCCAAATTGCTTCAAAGCAAGACGTCTCGCATATTTGCAGCTGTTTGCCATATAAACTTCCAGCAACATAGAAAATCCTCAAAAATATGCTAAAAACCCCTGCAGAGCTGTTTGACTGCAACTTTCTGTAAGACGTTTATGGGCTTTCCCATCTGTAACATACACCTCTAAGTTGACAACTGTTGGCATCTTCATTCCATGAAAAAGGGAAAACTATTTCCCATGTGGCTAAGCAGTGTGGTCTCAAATGAAATGGAAACATTTCAAACTTTCTTTAATAGCCCTCTAAATCACAATGCAGCTGAGCAAACAGGCTTTGTAAATGGGATCTATTAGGATTTTATTTGGCTACTGAAGTGCTGCCTCTTGGGCAATATTTCAAATTCACAAGTTAATATTTGCAAAAATGCAATAGATGGAAATAACAAGAATGAAGGAGGAAAATGGAAACCAGTTTTATGTTTAGTAAGTTCAAGTGTCCTACATCAAAGACTACCAGTGACTTCCAGGAGGCCACTACAGGCGACTCCAGCCTAGAAAATGCTGAGGTAAATGTTTCTTGGAAATACTCCTAATCAAAAAGAGCAATTAATATTAATGTAATAGCAATTACTCTGCCATACATCGTGGTAAACTAAACTCAAACTGAGAAGAAAGTGCCAAATAATCCACTTACATGCTTTTGCTATGATAGTCTCCAGGTAAGGCTTAGCGGCAAGTACAATATGTATTTTTAAAAGAGCTCCACCTGATTTTCCTGCTATGCATAGATTCAGGAGTAACTATCATACATGGCTTTCATACATAACGCATGTATTTTTGTCATTTACCAATGCTGTGTCATCAGAACTGAGTTCAGCAGAAGGCTCAGGAGGGGGCTCCGCAGGAAGTGCTGGTGTTTGAGGAGTGTCTTCTTCCTTGGTGTCCAGCTGCATGCTTTCCTGTGACTGACCATCCATGCAGTCCTTTTTGGACAATGGGTGAACTGACACTTTTATTGCAATCTGTTGAGGTGGCTCATGCAGTGACGATGCATCCGAGTCAGCTGTGGGAGATTCACTGCGTGTCAAAGCATTTGGGATCATATAAAGCTCATCTGTTTCAGTGGTTTCCTGGCCTTCTGCTGTCTGGCGTACAAAATTCTGTCCTTGCTCCTCCAGACCGACAACCTCCATAATTTCTTCCATTATAGTCCTGCAGTTCATGATGAGAGGTGGCAAAGGTACGCTCCGAGCAAGCTCCTCAATATAGCGAGCAAATTCCATGGTCTTGAACTGGGTTACTTTGGCAAGCTCGAGCGTTTTGGCTGATGTGATAATTGGGATACGCTTCGCAATCTCAAAGGCCTTCTGAAGTTTCTCTGCCCCTTCTGTTCTGAAGAATTCATTGATTGCTTTCTCGGTTTTCTTCAGATGACTGCTCATCATACATAACCGAGTAATGTTCAGTATCATAACAATGGTAAAAGCTACAAGGCAGACAATCATGTAATAGATTCCCATATCTCCAGAGGTAAAAACAACCCTCAGTGTCACAGTATTGTTAACACTGCCGTACGTATTAGATGCGACACACGTGTATTTACCTCTATCTTCAAATGACACGCGGGTAATGTTTAGTAGCCCATTGTCAAGAAACCACCATTTTCCTGTTGGAGAGGAAAAACAGAGTAACTTAGAAGTATTTTGTCACATGATCAGCATAGTCTTAAACATCAGCTTTGTCAAACTGGCTTCAGGTTTTGGAAGAAGGCAATAATGTTCACAAGAAGACAAAGAATTTACCATCATAAAGCCCTGAGATCCTAGCTGTGTTACCATCAAATCCCTGACATCAACTGTGCATAGTCAGAGCATACCCTAAAAGGGTCTCATAAAAAATGCTAATATGCATGACATCTATCTCAGTCTTGTGGTCAGTTAAGTTACAAAGATAGGACTACTTACCCCAGAGAGCCTCCCAAACACAGGTGACACTTCCTCAGAGAACAGGATCAATGGGATTGTGAGGCAGAAAAACCTACTAAACCCTCCTTGTTTTGTTCCCTGACAATGCATTTTCTTACAAGTGGGTTATTTTTGTTGTTTTGTTACAGTATCTTATATAATTCTGTTAATGCAAACTTTAAAAACCCTAACATTTCAGACACCATATACTACATTACCTGCCCTCTGAGGTGTTGAGAAACTGACTTTGAAGTATTATTTTAAAGAGAAGGTAGTAGGATAGGAGGAGTAAGATAGATGTAAAGGAGAAGAGCCATGACTGGGAACACCGTGTTTGTTGCTAAGAACCTGTACACACCACGACAGAACTTCTTTTACCTTTAAAAGTAACTTCTATCAGTGTAATATAATTGACAACTTTTTCCACTGCATGGACATATACATTTAATGTACATGAATACTTCATATTCTTTGAACCTGGCACAGCAGAACAGTTTAGGTATGAAACTGCATTTGAAACAACATGTTAAAAAGCCATCACTCCTGTCACTGCTAAAGTGATTCAAGATTCATCTAGTTACTGTATTTGCCACTATATTGGTAATGAATTGAGATTTTTAGTTCCTCAAGTGAACTTCATTTTTATTCAAATATCACTACACTATTAAAGACCTGAGGACATATACTCTTTCTTTATTTGGTGTGATATGATTTCTTAAATTGCAACTTTGCTATAAAAAACATACGTCAACTCCAACAGGAAAGCCTGGTGTCAATTCTTTCCTTCGTGTAAACCCACTCCTGGAAGTGTTCACATGGTGGAGAACAGCCAGAAAGTTGAATGCCTCTGTGCCTTCTGGGCACTTCCTACAGGGAGATGTCATACAGAAGATTTCCTTTTGAAGCAATAACAAAGGCTGATATAAGCCAACAAGTTCGGCCAGTACATACTGCTGCTCAGAGGAAGACTCAACTGTTTTCAATATCTGTAACACAATCCCAAGCCATTCCTGACAGGTATCTGCTGAATGTAGTAATGGAATTTCAATAACCTTCGACAAAAAGGAACGTCAGGTGTTCACCTGTCTTTACCATTGAAAGTTTTCTCCCTTAAACTTAACCTAACCAGCTGCTATTTACGTTTGTTAAGGCAGCTGAAAAGAGACACAGAACCTGTGATCAAAAAACTAAACCTGTGCAAAATCCCTGTGCAATCATATAAATCACAAGGCAGGATTGCAGTCCTGCCACAGGTTGGTGTATACCTCACTTCTACGTTTATTTTATCCTTTTCTGGAAGTTCTTTCACTGTTAGAAAGATTGTCCTATTTTTTTTCTTTTATTTCTTTCAAGGAAGAAACTGTGGGCAATTCTGAAACTCATTAGTCAAAATCCCCTTTAATTCAGAGTAGTTATGGGCTTTTCATGTTCAAAGTTTTGCTAATTAAACATGGCTTACCCAAATTGGTTTTTTTACATTATTTCCAGTAGAAGACTATGTAGAAAGTATTCCCACAAGATCCCAGCCTCAGTTCATGAGCACAGACAGCTCTTAATTACATCTTTTTAGACTCTTATTTAGAAGTTTTAACTTAACTGAAACACTATTTTTTACCCTAGCATAATTCTTGAAAACAGCTGAATCATTACGACTGAAATTAAAAAATGCAGAATAAATAAAAGCTCAGTCTAAATCAGACCCTTACATAAAAAAAATCACCCCAAGCTGCTAAAGGTTAAGCAAATTCAGAGGAAACTCCTTTACAGAGGAAACGTTAGCATCTGTAACAGATGACACTTCTTCCTCTACCTCCAGCATAGCAAAAAATACAGAGATTTAGTATTTCTTTGAATTGCAATGCTGGTCCTTTTTGCAAAGTAGGTTTCTATTAATTGTGAAATAACAAGACGCCTTGTGATGTGCCCTGGCTCCAGCTGTTATAAGTGACATAATGGCATTGAACTGTGACTCAGTGACTGGGTCTATGCCAGTGGATCCTGACAGACATATTAAGCCAAATAAGAAAACAATGATTACAAAAGGTATCATTGCTGGGTTTTGATAACAATTCAGTGCCATATGTAACGTTACAAAGAAAGGTCTCAAGTTAGGGAACATTTCTTACAGAAAGACAGTTTCTTAAAGGAGGTATTGCCCTGTTGAAATTCTAAATTAAAATGATGTTGTCTTAATACTACATCTGCACTTCTTACTGATTTGGTCAAAGTTTTTGCTCACCTACCTAAACGCTTGTTTTAGCTAACTCTCTCAGCTGACTACACAAAGACCTAAATTTAGATGCCTAACTAAAGGGGAAATTTTCTGTTAGTGAACCTTAGCAAAACACTCCAGCACACTAATCGCCGTATGTTGCCACAACCACACAAATCATGTTCGAAAGTCTGCTTAGTAGCTCAAATAGTTCCTTTCTCTAGCTTTACTCTGGAAATGATAACAAGCTGTAATGTAAAACATAACCAGTTATGCAGTAAGCTCTTACAGATACACACTGCTCTTTCACATCAAGCTGGGTCAATCGTTACTCCCGTCACAGCAGAGTTCTCTGTCAGGTCAGCCATTAGTTAGGCACGCTACCTTACAACTAAGAGTTTATTTCATCATGCTGTGAACAAAGCAGTCACTATGGAAGGATTACATGAGAAAAACACCTTTCATTTACTCACACTCCACTCAAACACTCCCTAGAAGTATAACTAGGATTATCACCCAAACCTTCCATTTAAGGAAAATAAGCTCATGTGTAATTAAGGTCTCCGGCAAATGCCACTGAAGAGTCTTAACTAAAGCCAGGAAGGCTCAAATTTGGCCTGTCCTTCTGACTGCTGCCCTAGATAGGTTTTGCACTTTGTTGTTCGGGGCATCTCCTGTTTCTCACACTATGGTGGCACTGCACATAAAGACAGCAGGCATATCAGGGAGTTAGCTACGTTGAGTTCACACCAACAAACTATTCTCATACGTCATGAGAATCCTCCTTTGAGTTGGGAAACAGCTTTTTAATCTTTTTTTGGTGCCAGAGAAGAACAAAGGAGGACAGAATGAGAAAAAGTAACAAACCCGAAGTCTTCCAATGAAAAGAGGCCTGTCTACACCTTCTGTTAATTGCTTCAGCTTCTTGCTATGTGTTGCTATAAATAACACATAAAAAAGCTACTGTTTTCTTCCAAGGTGTGCATAAAAAATTTATAAGTGCCACCAGGCCTTCATTTATTTTCACACTGGAAAATGCCACAGCCAAGCCATTAAATTCAGGTTATTTGTCAACTTGCTGAAATCAGAAGTGTCTCTGAACAGGCTACACCAGTGGTATTACTAAGATCCTACCTTTATTCTCCTCCTCTTGGAGCAGGCGGCCATTGGAATTGTACCATCTGTAGCGCGGACTGGGACTCCCTTGGACATTGCAGTCGATCAAGGCACTACTGCCCTCCTTGACTATGATGTGGTCGATGCGGGAGATCACCACAGGCGCGGCCCCCGTGTGTGTGTCAGTGCGGTTGAAAGTGCTGTTACTCACATCCTCAGCAGTGGTCAAAGCTGCTAATAAGATGACAAGGCGTGTGGTAGGCAGAAAGTACAAAAAGTGGTGGCTGTTCAGTATGTCCATTTTCCTTCAGTGGTGTACGCGACTGGCTGGGAACTGGTTCTGTCGAATTCAGGTCCTTAAGGTGAGCAGGTCACAGGAGAGTTCTACTTTGATCTGTGCAATTTTATGTTTAAAATATCCTATAAAATAAATATATAAGTACAGTGAGACAGCATATATAAACAATCCATTAGATGTGCTCTTTTAAAACAGTGACACATCCATTAATGCATTTCACAATCATCAGTGCAGTGTCTTGTCTAAATGCTAATGTTATCACAATCCTTATCCTTACTGGAAACAGATGCATACATTTTCCTGACAATGGTGTTGTTCAGAGTGACAGGCATAGGAGAAGTCTTTTATCACCTAGACACTTAGCAGCAATTTAGCTACAGTAGCAGCTACAGTTTTATGCCAAAAGTTCAACAGATTTTTCCTTTACTTTTTTTTTAAACATCTGCAAAATCAACAGGAAAAACAGAGGTACAGCACATTAAAAGCTGTCACTACCAGTTTGG
This sequence comes from Cnemophilus loriae, assembly GCA_013397755.1. NCBI lineage: Eukaryota > Metazoa > Chordata > Aves > Passeriformes > Corvidae > Cnemophilus > Cnemophilus loriae. Next base: position 81,306 of record VZTF01006539.1, on the reverse strand, counting down.
TGCTGCAGCTCTATCATGTGCATGGTCTTAGATGAACTGTGAAACATGGTGTAAAAAAGAACAATTCCAGGAAGGGTTTTTGGAGCTAATGTTGGAATCCTTGATATACACAATTTTCCCCAAAGCAGCACATACAGCAAAACATCTCAGACCGTTCCCTTTTCTTAAGCTACTGCTGTCTGAGATAAAACATAGCATGGAAGAATATTCTTAAAAGAGGGTATTTCATGCTTGATAAGGTAATTTCAGTGTTGTTATTTTTAGAGCAGATTTGTGAAGAAGAGTTCTTGCTAGTGACATAATTATGGTTAATGTTCCTTTGAGATACAAATGAAGTTAGGACTTTTCCGTTCCTCATGTGGCATTAAGCATTTTGCCTGTGTACTTTTTGCATACTCTCCCTACCATATTTTCCCTCAACTAATCATCCACAATGAGGCCTTTCTAAAGCAGTGATTTCAGTTTCTGGACAGAGGCGGGGGGGTTACAAATGTGCTCTCTATTGGCCTCATTATACTCCCAGTGAATACAATTGGCATTCAGTACTGACTGAGGGCACAGTGTTGGCCTCAAAATGAGCACCTTGGAAAATTTCACTCAGGAGTCTAAAGGCCACAAATCATGTTAAAATCATAGAGTATCCAACTATATTGGTTTTACTCACATGTTTCTAAGGTAAATAACTGAAACTTAGTGAAACTTATTAGTTAGAGGAATCTATCTGGAATCCAGATATAGGAAACTATCTAATGAACTTTCCCCAAATGAACATTTCCATTTCAAAACTGTTTATATTTTCTTAAATATATATTTGACCCATGGTAACTCATATGCTTTAGCATACAAAATAACTGCTGACAAGATCAGTTCCCTAGATCAGTTCTATATATAAAGGAAACACTAAAATAAAAAGAAACAAACAAAAAATCCCCTTCCTTATTTTCTTCTGTACTCAAAAAGGAAAGAAAGCAAAATTACTGTCTTTCACTGGTAATATTTGACTTAGGTTGTTTTTTTACGCATCCTCTGTTCTCTGTAAAGCAATGAACTTGCTTTCATACAAATGGATACAGCTGTTATTGAAAAAGCAAATTAATTCTTCCATTTTACAGGACGAATCATTATGAGAAATGAAATCCTATGTTTTTTTAGATAAACTGCAGTCACGATGTAGAGGTCTGTCCCAGCTTCAAACCTTTCCCTGTTTTTTCTCTGCTTTTATAATTACTGAATGTGGAAGTATTTATCTTGAAGAGACGGAATAATTTTTAACTTAATATGCAAATTTCATTTGTCATATAGAGCTATATAAACAATGACTTCAGAAATCTATTTCCAATTATGCAAAGCATGTAGAGTCTGTGCTTTTGAAGGTACGCTCTGTCTGAGTCAGCAGTTTGGAAAAAAACCTTCAGTTCTGCCTATTCACTTCAGTAACTATTTACATCTCATTTCTACTACTCCATTAACCTTGGAGACTGACATTCTTCATGATTACACATACTCAGTCTATAAAATGTTTCTATACAGTGTCACAGATCTGCATTGCGCCATACAGAAAAGCCAAAATCACACTTTCTGGCAAAGGAGCAGGAACAGAGACTGGCTGGATTAAGACAATGGGAAGGGCAAAAGAACAATATAAACTGATTAGGCTTTGTGTTCTAATTACTGTCTGTGGCTTTATTACTGTATTTGGGTATCATATATTTTTACAGCAGAAAAATCAGTAGCAATCAGAAAAAGCTGTTTATTGTGGAGAGCAATTTGCATTCCAGAAGGAAATCAAATAGCATCTCCCGAGTGGGTGAACAGAAAACCTGTAAGGAAGGGACCAACAGTGTATCAGGAAGCTCAAGGCAGCTGATGGCCCACTGATTCCCCACAGCACAGGGATGTGGGTGGAGGTTTGGAAGGTGTGTGATGGCAGTAAGGTGTCACCTATGCTGTATGTTTACCTATTTTGAACGCAGAGCACATGAAAGCAAAAACTGTACCTTTGTGGAGAGATAGCAAATGTGACTGGTCCACAATATGGCCAAAGGGTCGATTACTTGGCTGAAGGTAACAGTGACTCCCTCATTCTGGCACAGAACTGAACCATAAATAGCTGCAGTAAATTTTAAGAAATAGAGATAAATAATTTATGTCTACTGTGTAAGATTCTTACCTACTCCTTCTTACTCCTGGGAATGTACTTTCTCATGTATGTTCCTGGAATATAGAATATTAAGAAAACACTAAATACCTCTGTAGGTACATTTCTATTTGAAATAACTACAGTTTGATGGCTAATAAGAGGAATAATCAGGCAGTAGGTTTAAAGCAGAACTTTTGGAAATGAAGGTTGCTGCTTTCATATGCCATCCAGGGAAGTGTCTGAGTATGTTTGAGGAGACAAGGAGAGATCTCTCTGAAGAATGGTGTTTTAAGATGCAAGTTTAGACAAATGTTCCTAGGGCAACTAAGAAGCAGTAGGCAATCTTTCCTTTGGTGTGCATCCTCTCCAACGTTATCAGGGATCAAAAAGAGATGGAAGAAACCAGAGAAGGTTTTCTTAGCCCCTTACTTAACAAGAAAGCTGCAGGGTAACCATGCCGGGACCTGTGTCCAGGACCCTCTGCAAACCTGCTGGACATGACCAAAAACGCTAGAGTCAAGTTAGGAAAGCAGGAAGAAGCATAGAGAGAACTGAAAGGGTAGAAAATGTGCTCACACTAGACACTGATGCAAAGGAAGATTTTCTGAGAGTTCCTGTCCTCCTGCTTTGCCAGAGGCACAAGAGCAGCCTCAGGATATCAGGGAAACACAGATCTGGGAGCCAGCTGCTTTGCTAAACATAAGTGATGTAACGAGTTACGGTTTAATCACACAACTAAATGAGGGGAAGACTGAGACAAAAATAAGACTGCTAGTGATGCCTGGCAAAGCAGCAAGAGAATCTAGAGTATTGGAGAAGTGGGTATAGTGCTGTCACCCAGGATCTTGGCCACAAGAGGCAGCAATTAGCTGTGACCCATGATAAATCTGATTGTAACCTTTTAATCTGACCTAAGTCAGAGAAAACTGGATTGACTAGACTAAAACAAAGATTTCTATAATAACTCCTTCAGACTGAGAGTAAAACAGTACTCTAAAGAAGGAAGACATCTGCAACCCTGAGACTCACTTTGTAGGAACAGATTGAGTCTTGGAGCATTTTTGCCATGAAAAGGTCACTATAAACAAAAAGCTAATTTCTGGCCAAGGCAAGAATGTAATAGCCAAAGCACATGAGCTACCTGTAAAATACTTAAAAAAATAAAACTCTATATAATATGATTAATGTGGTTACATATACTTTTATTGTTTTCTTTTAAATTTGTGGTGATGAAATAGAAAAAGAACACCCCTGGCTATTCTGAGCTATGTTTTCCACCCAAAGCTGTGAGACAGGGACAGGCTTACCTCCAAAGACGGAATGAAAGGAATCTCCAAACTCTTCTCCAGGACCTAGAACATATATATAGGAAACTTTCCTGCTGTGTTGTATCTGGAGCAACATTTACCACTCAACAGTGCTTGCCAGTGGTCCATAGATTAAATAGTTCTGTTTTTTAATTCCCCAACCCAAATGGTGTAAATTTAAAACATTAAAGTAACAGATTTACTGCTTGGGAGATTAACTTCCAAGGAAAAATACTTGAGCAACAGGAGAACACATGACAAGCTTTTCTTCTAAGTGACACGACAGCCAGCTCTAGCATGCTCCCTATGCATTTCTATCCAGAGAAGTCCCCTAGAATGTGCTCCAGAAAAAGCAGAGCTGCAGCATGATAGTTTTACTCCTAATTAATGTGAAACACAGACAAAAGCTGCAGTTACAACTTCTCTGTCCAAGATCAAGCATCAGTCTAAACAGAAGACACAGCTAGGACTGACTAGAAACACTAATTAGAGACATGTTCTGACTGACCATTTATTTTTTCATGTCATAGATGTGTTTGCTTCCCGTACTACTGCCACCAAAGAAAATGACTATGGGTGCGGGATCATGGTTGTAAGTGCTGCATTTGTGCAGAACAACATGATGACAGAGGAACAGAAAAGGAGGGCAATGATGCATACCTTTTCCTGGCTCGCTCACATCTGTAAGACTGGCCTGTTCTTGTTCTTGGAATAATGTGTAATCCTATTAACTGTGAGGTTATTCAATTCAGAAGTGAAGCACAAGAAGCCAGCCTATTGCATAATGCATAAATTGTGCTCCTATAGCTTTAACGTCCCAATGCTATCTTCCTTGGCTTGTAAGGACCAAGAAAATGAAATTATTTTCATTCTAGTTCTCACTTGTCTAAAGTAAGTATAAAGGCTGATGTTACGAAATAAAATTAAGGCTATTTTTTTATTATTCAAAAACTACTTGCTACTTTTCCTAGTTTCCAGAGGCAATGTCTTTAAAGAGTGGGCAAAAGTAAAAGTTAACAGGTGTTAATGAAACAGGAATTCAAATGAAGGAACTTACGCCACAGAGGTGAGAAGCTCACTGCCAGTTCATAGGCTTATGAGTGAGAACCACCTACTGAAAAGGTCTAATTATTAGGGTCCAGACATGCAGATGAAAAGAAATGTCACTCATTTACAACTAGGAGAAAATTTCTGACTTATTTTTCTACTCATTTGTCAGTTGATAAAATATTAATGCTTGGTTCCAGAAGAGCTGCTCTGTTGATTCTCCTGGAGTGGGGGATTTCAGTCCTTCATAACTTCATGGCTTTCGGTTTCCCTGGCTATGTTGAATAGGTGACCTGCTGGTGATGTTTGTAAGATGCAGAGCTTCTTTCTGCACTTCTAGATTGGGGCTTCCCAACTGGGTGGCAGTCCCCAGCTATATCAGCTATATGCTTATTTAGTATCTTCAGCTGCCTGGGAACTTCAGGAAGCCTCTCAACAGGGCTGAGCCTTGGCCATGTGTGCTCAGCCACCTGGTGGCACACTTGCTGCCTTCAGCCACCTCATGGGAGGGTAAAGACAAGACAGACACGGGCTCCTCTCAGAGATGTGCTGCGAAAGGACATGAGTCAAGGGACAGAAGCTGCAACAGAAATTATAATTATTTATGAAAAAACTTTGAAGCAGGAGTCAGTCAAGCCCTGCAATAGGTTGCCCACATGGGCTGTGGAATCCCCATCCTTTGAGAAGTTCAAAACTTGACTGAGCTGGTATACATCAGCTCTGCTTTGAGCAAGCTGTTGGATCAGATGGCCCCCAGAGGCGCCCCCCAACCTAAAGAAACTCTAATACTCCAGAAACACAAATACAGGAATTGCCTTGGGGAAGTCAATGTGAAAAAATATATCTGATCTTAGAATTTGCTATATGGGATGCTGGAAAATTGTCTTCATGATCCCCTTCATAGTTTTTTGAGTTGCAGCATTTTAGAATTATAAGACAGGCTGACAGTGTTGACTAGAGCCTGAAAAAAACCCCTGGCCTTCTGCATTGTACTTACATGATAAGTAAGTAGAACAGTACATCTCCTCTTTACCATATAGAGAAGACTTATTTCCAGCCAAGGTAACTCCGAGCATCTTTGTTGCCCTCCTCTGGACTTGCTTCACCCCATCCATATCTTCCTTGTGTTGAGGACCCCAGACCTGGAGGCAGTACTCCAGGTGGGGACTCACAAGGGTAGGGTAGAGGGGGAGAATCATCTTGCTCAAGGTGATTGTCTCAGTTTCTTGACAGGATAAAATAAGGGCTGTGAATCTATGAAAATTCAAGAGACACTGTATATAATTTACAAGTACAGATTCATAGATTATGACAGTCTATTATGAATGCGGGGACTTAACTTCTGTGTATGCATTGTCCTCTGAGTGTATGACCCTGGGCAGTGAACAGGAAGGGCTGTCAGTATGGCAACCTGGAGCCCTTTTCTAGCACTCCTGTCTTAAAAAAATTATAACAAAGAAGCCTATAAATTAATTGTATGTTTTGCAGGCATTGGTAAGTTCTTACAGGCAAATATTTGTCAATCTGTTTTGTAAGGTGAGAAATGATAACAAAGAAAGAAAATGCAAAAATCAAGGGCTGTAGCTCATTCTACCATTAATGGCAGAACCTGAGCAAAACTTAGTCATTATGAGTTTTTGTCTTCTAAAATTATTTTGGTCTGAACACACACAACACTGTAGGGGGTAACAAAGGAAAGTTAAGTGCTGTAAAGATACAATTGTCTTAGTTTCAGGGTTCCATAGTGTAACAAAACACTGCAGCAAGAGAGCAGCAAGCAATAAGGTGATTACACATTTTATATGTGTAATTGAAAATTTATGCTATATCCAGACTGTACTGGCATATGCCATTCTATTCAGCAGCATAACAATGAAAGAGTTTTCATGTTGCCTTTATCAGTGTGTAAATGTTTTAGAATGTTTTTACTGTAAATTTCTCCTCAGTTTTGTTCCTCTTTATCCTGCTTCATGTCTCAATATTGCAAAACTGGCAAGCACATGGCATCCTTCAGAGCTTCACTTTAAATACTTGAATGGACCCATTGATTTAACCATGTCTTCGAATGGTCTGATTTGCACTCTCCTGATGTCAACGAACACTCAGAGATGCTAATCCATTAGCCTAAAAAAGAATTAATGAATATTGTTGGTGGGTAATTATTGGAGAGGTTATTTTAAAAGACCTTAAGAGTGCCAAACCTCTGGAAAATCCCCTTTTAATGGCACATCTCCTGTAATTCCAGCATCTCTGCTGTATCAAATCAACTTTTTGTGAAATACACTGAAGCAACAAAAGCACTCAGGTAACTTGGATGCTTAACTTCTCATTAAAAAGTTATAATTCAGTTGTGCACACTTATATGGACTGAGAAATTTGAGTTTTCTTTCTATGCAGTATTTTAATGACTGCAGCAAAAGCAAAGCTCTATATTTAGTGGAGAAGCTTGCTGGTTTTCATCAAGGCAGTTACTGTCATGAAAATGTCCTACTGAGTTGTAGGCTACCCAGATCATAAAGCAAATTCAAAACTATCAATAGCAGAGATTTTTCAAGGCCCAGCTTATGTTTGATGAGGTATAAATGCTTTGAAGAATTTTATTCTTAGAAATAAAAACTTTGTTTATATAGATTACCTAGATTTACTTGGTGTTTGTATTTATTTGGATGCTGTAAAATTACCATTCAATATAGTTATATTCCAGGAACATTTGTATGGCTTTAAGAGTCCCTTGCTTAACTCCTTGCAAACTTTCAGCATAGCTGCTAGTTTGCTGTTGCAGTAAAGCCAGACGGATCAACGCTTAAGAGTTCCCTCTGTTGAGAAAGGAGGAGCAGTGAAGACGCACAGAGAATCCCTCCCACACTTCCATGCACATCTGCACTCTGCCTGGCCTCACCAAGTTCTACATATCTTTCATTTTCTTTATGCACCTCGTATCTTTTATTTATTCCAGCACTCTATAAGCATTATTCTGCCAACAGTCTAAATAACCAAAGTCAGCAAATGCAACAGATCTCGTATGCTCTTGGCAAGGCTTATGAGACTCTGCTAAGAACATAGCAATGCAGAATGTGCCCCAGTTCACTTCCTTCCACTTCCTCCTTTGAGCTCTGCTTGTCAAACCTAACCATCCCTTAACCACACCTAGTGGTTTTCTTTTTCCAAAGGAAGAAGGAAAATTCCAGATGGACATTTAAGTAAGACATGAAATTAAAAATTAAGTTTTGCTTAAACAAAGATATGAAGGACTTTGCAGGCTAAAAATTCTATTTAAACCCTAAATTTTGAAAAACTGAATGTTTTCGGCACACTCATATAGCTTTTATTATGCTGTTTTAACAAAAGGCTCCCATATTATTTGGAACATAAAAGAAAAAAGAATAGGAGAAAACAGATTTGAGTATGACTAATTCCTCTCTATCCCTATAGAACTGTAAGATGGATATAATTTTTAATGATTGCCTTTCACGTTTATTGGTTGCTGGGATACGGGGCAAAGAGGTCACACGTGGATGCCATGATTAACCAAGGGCAGGATTAACCTTGTCAGAGGGGGAATTTAAAGGAATCTAACCGCTCATGACTGATTGCAATTGGAAGTGATTATTTCAGGTTAAAAGTGTCTGCACCTCTTTCCTCCACAAGTAACATAGGGGACAGGAGATGAATTCAAACAAGTTTGCCCTGCACCACACAGCACCCTAAGTCTTGCTTGTACCCAAATGTGATCAATTCAGCCCTCTCCAAGCATGACTGTATATTGCCATGTGTATGCAATAATTTAGCTGAAGGCCCTCTAGAGTTCACTAAAGAACCTCTATAATTTCAGACTTGTGTGCCGGTTATGTCTACCTCGCATTGGAAAGTGTTACATTAAAGGCGCATAACTTTCTCAGCATCCAGTACTGTGTGTGAACCACACAGTCACACACATAGGACCAGGAACCACACACATACGTGCAGCTTCGGTGCCCTGGCCCCTACGTGACTTAAAAATATCAGCAAGAATCTTTTCTTGGAATGAAACTCTCAGTGTGGCAGACACATGTCAATTAATTAGGTCTGGGCTAGGTAGGTTATTCTTAATGCAATAAGAAATTCCTCAACATATAGTGGCCCTTTTCCAAAATAAAGTTATTTATACACATCTGTATAGAGGTTGTTATTTCTGATAAATGTTCTAAAATGCTGCTATGGATCATTTTAATCACAGTAACTGGTGAAAAGTAATAACCTCTCCACTGTCTTGGAAATGATGTTTCTAAGGTGGGTCTGTATATGGGCAGAAAACGCCACTGTTTTAATTGTCAAAACTAAACAACAAAATTAAGGATACAGAGAGACATTTGCAAAAGCCCACAAGTCTGCATGAATGGATGGCAGCTCAGAATTGCAGGAATGAAAAATTCCCGGAAGTATCCAAGACCTTGGTCTTACGCCAGTCTTTTGGTGACATATTAATATGATCCACGACATCTCCAAGTAGAATCATAAGCATTTGTGCTTGCAAAAACTTCTAGTAAAGGTGCAATTTGCTGACAGAGAAAGAAGACCCTGCTAGCAGAGCTTGGTACAGGTTACTTTAGCTGCTGGCAAGCTCACTCTCCCTGTTGTAAATTGCATCCACATCTCACTGGTGCCTTACGATGGGCAAGAAGCATAAACTATAGAAGAAATGCCAGTCCCACATTCCAGACTTCGTAGACAAGAACTGAAATGGAGATTGGTTTTGTTCCATTTAAATCATTCCCCAGAAGCCCTATCATTGTGTCACAAATGTGACCCTCTGTTGGCTGACTTTGGGTTTTGTTCCCCTGGTTAAACCAATGAATGCACTTCAGCCGGGTTCTGTGCCAGCTCCATCCTCTACCTCCATACTTGTGCAGGACCTGTCTAATTGTGGGGAGGAAAAGGGGATAGGGCAGGAAAGCAACTGGAGTTGTACGATATAGATCACTTCAGAATTCACTACCACACTCCCACCACGTGTTAAATATTTTATGAGTAACTGATTTTATCTCTAAACTTTAGGAACCTTCAGGATGGGAAATATACACTGGACACAAAACATATTTTTTTGTTTGTTGTGGATGTTCTGCTGTTTGTCCAGGCCTCTGAAAACTCCAAATTCTTCAGAAAAAAATGGGGATACAATGTGTACTCCAGCTGTGTAAGTTGCACTCAACATCAACTGATGTTGATATGCTGCAGTCAGAATGAGACAGATTTCTAATAAAAAAAGATTTCTAGTACAGCAACCACAAGTATATCAATGGTGCTGTTGCTAACTGTACACGCTGAGCCAGACAAAGGATTCCTGCCATGCAAAACATCATCTCCACTGAAAAAAGATCTGCTGTATTTTGTCCTACTGCAGTGAAAAGAGAAACTCTTTCATGGTATAATGTCTCTAAAGAACTAATATGCTACATTTTTTCCTGCCTGAAATCCTTTGTGTTCTTCCTTTTGAAATAATTTTACAGTCCTTCAGACAAATATGTACCAAATGAGGTCGCATTTAGGATTTTGCCACAGTTGGTACTTTTATTTCCCCAAGCACGGTTGTCAGGGTAGCTCCATTTGAGATGCTTCAATTTAACAAATGAAAGAGGGCTATTAGGAAGTGTAGTCTCTTACAAGACTCTCCAGACAAATGCACTAGAAAAGTGCCTGCCCAGTAGGGCTCTCTGTTCTCTTAAGCTCCCTTGTCCGATACTGCTCGTATTGGCCTTGTTAAGTAACAGGATTCGAAGGATTATTGCAAGACCACTCTGAGGTGTTAGATTCTAGTTCCCTCAGTACACTTATGAAATTGAGTTTAATCTTATGAGGCTATCCTGTGAAGTAAATGGGTAATTAAAGCAAAATATCAGGAGGCATCCTTTATTTTAAATTTAAGACAGCACAACTTAACCTCTCTTAGAGGTCAGCTCCATCGAAGAGGTCTCTGCACTGGGGTGTCACCTCCCATTCCCCTTCCCAGGGCGGGACAGCAGCGAGCATCCTGCGCGCAGGAGCTGGAAGGCTCCAGTAAAGCCTTGGGTTCATTAGCCTTTTTTTTGCCTAACGAAACCCACTTTCCTTCAAGCCCCGGTGCTGATTTGAAATAACCTCCTGAACTTTCATGCTGAACACAGCATTACTGCGCTCCCATTGCACAGGGAGATATCGCGCTCCACGCCGGGCTGGCCGCGAGCGACAGCCGCCGCGGGAGAAGTGCCGTGCCGGGCTGGCCGGGCTGCGGCGCTCCCCCGGCACTGCCACCGGACCCTGCTCCGGCCCTCCAGGCTCACCCGGGGCCGCCGGCGGGACAGCGCGCTCGGGCTCACCGCGGAGATCTGCAGCCACCGCGGCACCGGGGCCGGCTCGCAGGTGGCCGGCAGCCGCGGCAGGTGCCAGCGGCGCGGGCGATGGAG
>VZTF01006539.1:0-70073 GCA_013397755.1 Cnemophilus loriae | reverse complement strand
GCGAGCCCCCTCCGCCCGCACGGGGCCGGCGGTCCTGCGCAGCCCCGGCCGGTCATCGCATCCCTTCTCAGAGATTCTTGCGGGAGCAAGTGCTGCAGGAAAGGGCTAACACCCCAGCACGCCTAGATAATCTTGAGAACCAAAATGCTGCGCTACAGAGGAATGGCACACGTGCTTTCCCCCGAGGGCTTTATTCCGAACGGGACTGCAGCACCCAACTCCAGTTTAAGCTCAGTCTGAGGAGGTTCGAGCCTGTGGGAAGCTGACACTGACTATAGGTGTCTAAGTGCTCTGTCAGCAAAAGGTAAAGCTGTCTTTTAGCTTGAGCAAAACTGCTTGAATGTGGTTGCTGCTACCTGTGCAGGCTGTGCAGCTGCCAAAAATGGGTTAGGATGTATGTGGACAGCAGGAATCTGTCATGGACCTGGTGTGTGCTGACCTGTGCCACTCTCCCGTTTTCTCCCTGACCTTGTGGCATCAGAAGAGGAGGATGCAAAGCGACCTTCAGCTGAGTGGCAAGGCCAGTGGGTTAAACCATGGAGGTCTATGTTTCCAGATGCTTATAGGGCTTTTATAGCCAGGCTTGGACCTTGGTCTTGATATCCTCTTCTGATTGCTTCCAGAGAGTAGTAGCTGAAGCTCCATTACTCATGGAAGAGTAATCAGATGAGAGAGCATTTGCTGACACTGCCAGAAAAAGACTTGGGTTAGGACTGCATCTCATTGCAGGGGGCGTTGTGTGTGAAGTGGTATACATCAAAGCATGTCTCTAGCCTGCCCAGGGAAAACTGAAGAGGAATAGCAACACAGGATTCAGAAGGAGAGAGGAAGACCCACTCCAGGGAGCTGGGCTAGTTATGTCAAGGGCCTGGGCTCCTGGTCCCACCACCTTGCATGTAAGAAGTACAGGTTGAACATGGATACATCCAATACTTGGGAGTGGTGCAAGCACTGGTGAGATCAGGCTGTTGACAGCCAGGACTTCTTGTGTTCAGTGTCTCCAGAATGGAGAAAATTGAAGGCAGTGGGGTAGCTGCATCTGGTGTTGTCAGACTTGGCAGCTGAGGGAATAGGTCAAGGAGTGTGCTTCTTACTAACTCTTCCAGCAAAGCGTTTACTTGGTGGGAGGAGCTGTTTAAGTCATAGGTCTTTGTTGGCCACTGAAGTGTGGTTTGTGCTAGCTTGACCCCACTAATTATGCACTTGTTTTTCCTTCTTCCTATCTTGAAGTACTGGTTTTGAACACAATTGAGTGGCATTTATTTATCAGTTAATGATGGAGCAGCTAGATAGTTGAGTTCCCAGTCTTACAAACTCCTTTAAGTCAGGTAGTACTTTGCCACTCTCTGGATGCCTGTCATATCTGTGTGTGATATGAGGTTGAATATTTGTATTTGGAAAAGTCACACATCTTTCCTTCTGAAAGGGGCTACCCTTTCAGGCTCCTCAGGTTTCGGTGAACATAAGCCTGTGTTGCTGGAGCCAGCCACCACATTACTTGCTCCGTGCCCTTTCCTGGGAGATCACTATCACCTGTCAAGTGAGCATGTGGACTTTGTGAGGCATTTTTCCATCCCACCTTCCAGTAGTGCTTCCACCAGCTGCCTGCAGAGGACTGGCACACTGATTTGAGCAGGAAATATAACACAGGTCTTCTGGATATGTATCCTAGCTCTAGTTAAGCTATAAAAAGCTCCCTAATTTACCTGAGATTAAATTATTACATAATATTATTATAGATACATGAAAGTGCGTGACTGATAAAACTGGCAGTGTTGGGGAGATTTTTTGATAACAGCTGCTGTAGATAAACCCCAACATTTTATACTTTGTGCTATAGTGACCAGGTTCTACTCCTATAAAACTGTAACATCGTTTGATTAAAGGCAGCCTTTTACCTTACAGCAAACAGAACTTTGGTATTGCTAATAGTTTTATCTGAACAGCATAATCAGGGAAGCCTTGTAATCATGCAGTTAAAAATCTAAGATAAGATTGAGTGGTTCATTTTGTGTGGTTACAGTCCCTCCATTCACTACGCAGAGCGGCATACAGGAATGGCTGAGACAAGCTTGTGTGCAACACAACGTGAGGTAACAGCAGAGAAACTAAAGAAAAAAGGAAGTTTTTAAATAGTATTAAGCAAATCAGCTATATTAATATGCCAGATAGATACTTGAGGGGAAATTCCATTTAGAAATTAGCTTGCCATATTTCTCATGAAGTAGAAAGGAAATTTTGATTATGAGAAATATCTTGTTTCAGTATAGGGATGTTACCCTTTTGTTTCTTTTTTAAAATTTCTAGACCCAAGTATAATTAGATGAGAAATAATAATACTACTGATACTACTACTACTAATAATAATACTGATGAGAAAATAATAACTTTATTTATTAGGATACATATCTTCAGAATGCTACTTTAACTCTATTAAATTATTTTCTGAAATACCAACAGCGTTTTAGTTTTAGTTATACTGTTACCCAAGATTGTTACTTTAGTCACTATAATCTGTAATCACATCATTCCCGTCTGAAAGACTGCAATTCCAAACTAGACTAGCACTGCTTTCTTTGTTGAGTAGCATCCCATTTTTTGGGAAGGATGTGGACAACTGAAAGGCTTGCAAGTGATCTTGGTTGGGATGCAGATGGAGAAATCGTATGGTCCTGGGAACTCCTGGCCTGCACCAAACATGCCAGACTGGTGTGGGAGGAGGTGTCACAGGAGGGGATAGGTGTTTCTACCTTGAAAGAGACAGCTGGGGTGTTAGGTCAAAGCACTTGATTTATTACTTTATTTTAACGAGCATACATTCTTGCAGCAAGGACACACTTATTTTGGTACCTAGCTTTGTATTAGTCCTTTCAGAAATATCTTAGTCTGATGTGTCCCAGAGCACTACGGCTTGTGTTTTGTTCTTGTTTCTCCTCCTTACCTTTTGAAATAACTCAAAATAAATTAGAAAATATTAGGCATGAAGCTCGTGAACTTTTGGTGGTTTTTATTTGTACCTCATAAGATCATGTAGTGCTAACTATTTCTCTTCTGCATTTCTGGATTTGTTACTTTCCAGTGGTGGTTCCTTTTTTATCCTCTACAAGTGGACAGGAATGACCAATTACATTTTATTCCTCCTTATGCTTTATTTTTTAGGACATGGGATTACAAAAGTAACTTGTTTTTATACCTTTACTGTGACTCCCCCGTTTGCTCCTCTCAGAGGAGGAAAAATTCTCAGCTTGTTTGAGGATGACTTTTTCTGCAGTGACCCACTTTTGTCACTCATTTCTGGGGGAAATTCCTTCCCAAACTGTGTCATAGACAGTCTGTAAATGAAACAAACCCACTGATTATGTGGTCACTATGTTATCTTATGTAAGTGCATATATGATTCTTCTTTAAATTAACAGCTTATTGTGGTTTAATTTCCTTTTAGAGGTTCTCCTGGCTTTGCAGTATATTCTCTTGATGGAAAGGTCTCTCCCTGACCTACAGCATGTGTGTGGACAGTTTACAACACAGCTTGTAGCTGTGCTGAAAGTGTTGTTGCTCAGGCTCTTCAGTGATGTGTGCTGCAGAAAGTCTAGCTGTGCTGATGTGCTAAGGCAAGGGCAGATAGGTCTGCATAAACTATTGGCAGCTGAGGAAAGGGTGAAATCCACACATCTTGTGATCTGAAGGGAAAATTCCACAATGATGTTACAGGAAACTGGATTCAGAGCGTTTGGCACCCCTGTTAAAAAGCTACCAAACTCTTTAGGACATGAAGAAATAAAAGAAGGTCTGGTGAGAACCTCTCCATCCCCATCCCTCCCTCCAGCACAAAATTTTCCATGTACAAGCTGAGGCTAACTGAGAACACTTCATACAGATAAAACAGTTTTGGTTCCTTTCTTTTTCTGCATCCTGTACCATTTCCCTGCCGCATGATTTCCTGTACATTTCCTTCTAGCTACTGAAAACTGGACACAGAGTATTGCTTCAGAGAACACTGATGAGATGAAGCTCAAGGCTGGAAACGAAGTCGCTGAGCCAGGCATAGAAGAATTTCAGTTCTCTGTCAAAGCCTGAGAGGGCTTTTGCCTTTAGAAAGATATATTGGATGACAAATGGATTAGTGGGGATGCTGGATGAGCCAAAGGCCTAAGAACTGTTACCTTAATAATGTCAGATGCTTCAGATTCTTTAATTCTTTTCTTTTCTTACCAAATAATATTTGTTTCAACTTTCTCTTGTATGAAACAATGATCATTCCTCTAATCGCCTTTGCTGACCTCGCCTGGCCTGTGGCTTTCCAGCTGAATAAACTGAGATAGGGCAATAAAAAACAAATCTTCACCACTAATTAGCTTTTGAAACATCACTGTTTACCATTCACTGCATGAACTGACTATCAGGCATTACACCGCCATGAAAACAATCTACAACTGCATGTCCTGAGTGTAAAATAATACAAGGCACAGAGAACAGTGCTGAATTGCAACTGAAGGAAAAGATACTGGGCATGTTGCATGACCTTCAGCAAGATTCAGTGTTTATGTCAGTAAGAAAGATAAGCCAAATTATTCATGAGGCTGAAAGGGGGAGAAAGGACATGTGATCTTGGAACAGTTAGAGTTATGTTATTCTTAGGGGAAAAGATCAAGATGATTATGTTAATATTACCAATTATGTTACACTCTCACCAGAGTCAGAGTTTTAGGAATGTGTCAAGCTTTGTGTGTTTTAGCCAACTGCAAAAATACGACAGGATTTTAGAGCATCAGTCAATACTGGTTTTATTTCTTTTCTGTTTTGTATTTTTATGAAGCAAATGCTTTCAGAAACAAGGTGAATCAATAGGTGTGAATCATCAATAAGGTGTCTATATGATGAAAATTTTAAAGAATATAATATAATATAATCATGCATTAATATGTGAAAACAAAAACAAAAAGACAACAAACTATTAAGGACTTTATAAAATAAAAACAAACCTGTAAACTGTTTTCAGTGATGTAGCTATGTTCTTTAGAGATGATATACACTTACCAGAGGAAGTTGAGTATATTATTGCAGGAAATAATAGGAAATGTGTCTTTGAAGATACTGTTTATCATTAGGAATGAGAATTTTGCTTTTTAGTGTGGTCTGCAGTTGAGTGGCACTGCTGAGAGGCACTAGTGCAATAAATTCAGAATATGTCCAGACAGAGATGGTGTGCCAGGCTGGGCCTTTTTACTTTCAGAAACCATGTGTCATCAGCCCCTGCATTTTCTTATTAGATATTCACAAAATAAAGCATGTAACTTCTGTCTATGAATAAATAGATTATTTAAACTAATCTTATAATTCCAAGGTAGAATAGTCAAATTAAATACTTGAGTAATTTCAATGAGTCAAGCCAAAACTGGCATACACTGAATGAGAAGTAAAAGTATTGGTTGTCTGACGTCTGGATATTTTGTGCTAAAGAAAACTGTATAGAAAGTAGGGTGGTATTTTTTCCTTCAGCCATTTCATTTTACCTGCAGTGTACAGAGGTTTGACATTAGCAGTTGCCCACAAATGTTCTCAGACCAGTGTTGACACAAACAGAGTGACCACATTTATATCTACCTCATGTAAATCATCTATCCTTCAAAGAGGATAAAACCATACAACCTTGGGACACTTACGAGGGAAGTTACTCACTAGAGTCATTGTGTTTGAAATTCAGTGGGGCACATCTTACAGCCCTGGTTGGAAAAGTCAGTTCAGAGAATTGTAGGTTTAAGAAACTGAAACCTCATCCATTTGCAGCCAGTCATCCTGGGCTGAGTGGTTTGGTTCCTGACAAGTAAAAAAACACCTCTCAGATCCTCAGGGTGCATCAGACTTTTCTCCTGGCTGTTTCTGAGGAGAGTCCCAACCTGTGAAGCTGTTCTCTACCCTGCTGAGGTCATGATTTCTCAAATTGACAAAAGCAGTACCGAATTCCCTTAATGGGGTGCTCATTTTTGCACAGGCCCTGGAAAAGGGCAAACACTACACTGTCCAGCTGAATTGATTTTGGTCCTGAAAGCCACTTTCGCTGATCATTTCCAGTAATATTTTCAAGGGCTTTTTGCTTTTCTCCTGGCTGTTCTATGGCTGGTAACTTCAGTGGATTCTCACATTAAATACTGTGGTTTTTGTCATGTCAGTTCTGTGGTATAAATGGTTGTCTCAATAAAACTCATTTTTAGCAAAGTTCATTTTTAATACTATGTGGAGCTTTAAGCTTTCACTACCTTAAAATATAACTTCTACACTTCCAGCATCTCATTCTATCGGTTAATCCAACATGTATTTATGTCTTTTCGGATATTAGTTCATTCTGCTAATTAAATTTACTTAACCAGTACTTGAACCTTTATCCAGGAGCCCTCTCAACTTCAGACTTTCAGCGTTGTCACAAAGTAACCCCGCCATCTACTGGAAAGTATTTAGTAATGTTTTTTGTCGTTAAAATTGGGGTGGAGATGTCTACAAATTTTATGTGCAGAAAAGGCCACCTCTACTCTGAAATACACAGAGTGTGTTTCCCCCGTTGTTCAGGGGAAACATGCATCTGAAATGCACAGAGTTACATGGAAAGGGATCAAATATGTAGTAAACAAGTGCTTTTCACTCTCAGACAGTCAACATTTTCGCCTTCAAAAGTTATCAGATCTCTCATCCTCCCCTCCCACTACTTTTTGGGTGGTGTCCCAGGACTAGGGAAGTTGGCTGAGTAGTCCTCTGGCCTCACAGTTCTCTGTATGATTGGAAAGCTTGGGAGTGGGCAGTCAGGAGGTGCACAGCTTCTTTGATGGCTCAGAGATTTTGTGTGAGTCTGATTTCTAGTTGAGCATGCAGCTGTACCCTCAAGATTACCAGGTTTTCATCTGAAGGGAAGAAAGAAGCCAGCGTTTGGAGAGACCGAGTGTAGTAGACCAGCTGTGCCAGAGGAGTTGTGCATGTGTCTATGTTGCCAGTCTCTGCTTGCAGGTGATGCTGTGGAGTAGGCTCTGGGGCTACTTGGTCCTATTTTGTCTTCTTCGCAGTAAGCTACTGGTAGACTGCTGGCATCTGGACATACTGGGTCTAATAAAAGACAAAGGCTCTTCTTGGTTTGCAGAACTGTTTTTCTTGCCTTGTGCATTTGTGTAGCTGAGACGTGCAAAGAAATGCTTGTAATGTGGTGAGACATACACTGTGCTTCTGGGACCATCTTGCCTCAAAGGCATCAGAGCTGATATCGCTAATGATCTCTAATTATCACTCCATGTCGTGCTCTGTCTGTATCCTTTCTTCCTATACCCTTCCTATACCCTCTTTGTGGATGAGTTTTGCTTTAGTTGTTCATACAAGACATGATCTCCTCTGAAAGACAGGGAAAGAAAACCCAGTGCAAAACAGTAAAGCAAAATTATTTGCTTCATAAAAGAGTTGAAGGAATCCATAAGTCATCTTGCATTGCTTTGCAAGGACTGGAAGCTATGTCCCTGTTTAGTGAACTGCCATGCACTGATTCACAGCCAAAGCTGTCTGTGAAGGGGTCTGTACCCATTAACACAATAGGGGCAACTTCACCAGCTCAGGTACAGCCGTACGTGTTGCATAACACATGTTAACACATGTTAACACATGTTCAGTCCCAGCAAATAAACCCAGCAGCAACTTCAGCTGTGCTGAGCAGGACACAGTGCTTGGTCAGACTCACTCCCAGACATCTAGGGTGGTGTCACTGGATGTGGCTCCCTGCAGAAGGAGCTAGGTTAGGTGTGCCAGCAATGCATCTATGCCTAGTGACAGCTAGTGTGGCAGCCGTGACAGCTCCCCATTAGCAAGCAGAAGTTTCTCCAGAACGGCTTTTCAGTGGAAACAGCTTTGCAAATGAAGTTTATTAAGTATCTGCTTCGGTTTTCGTTTTAAGACTAGATTAAAAAGCAAGATACAACAGGTGAGTAATTTTAAAGATTATCCCGTAATAGCAATAGCAGAGATGCAATCAAAGTCTCATTAGTGCTTTTTTTCCTCCATGTACTAGTTTTCAAAAGAAATGATATTTCTTGGTAGAAGGCCTTTCTATTACGGAGGAAATTATGCAACTTTCTCTTTGATAGGAGAAAAGACCAAAATTGTTATCTACTCTCCATTAAAATTGTCATTTTACAGCTCACCTCCTCATGGAAAGACCTTGAATAGGGTTGGTATTACTTCCAGATATCAAGAGAAAAAATGTAATTGGTACCAGCACATTGTCTGGATGTTAATAATATTTCAGTTTTAGCTTGTTGAAAGCCTAATTTATTCCCACCATATATTAGAGGGGAGGAGATTTGGCACATTCATAGGCTTACTGTGATTATGTGTAATACTTGCATTTAAGCTCAAAACCATTTTATGTTATTTAGTTTTATGGAGGATTGTCTCCTACACTATAATAGAAGGCAGTTTTAGATGGCAAGGTTTTAGAGCCCCAGACACAGGATATCACTTACCTAGGACTGAAATGGGATGAGCTGCAGAAGATATTGCATCACAGATGGGACTGGTAGGGTCAGGCTCTGGGGTTAGCAGAAGAGTCTTTGCACTAGGCATAAACAGGGGTAGTTTTAGGGAGAGAGGGCACAGAAACTGCTTGAGCTGTTCATGATCAGAAGACAAGAAAGAAGGATATTTTAGGTGACTGCCAGTGAAATAAGTTCTAATTTTCTGCTCCAGCACTGAACTAGAACTGCTTGTCCTTAGGCTGAGAGATGGGTGGGACGGAGCGGGACAAGTTCCTGTGATGTTGTTCTACCCTCCTGGGAACACCGTGACTCTTTCTCACAGTCAAACAAATGGTGTGGGTTGGGTTATTTTTTTCCTCCAGTTACAATACATCTCTGCATATTAACTTGAAGTCTTTCTTGAACAAAAGAAGGACAATTTCAGTCATGGATGAATCCTAAAGGGAACCAAAAATATTCTGGTTTAGCTTCTCCTGTCACATCATCATAGTGTATGTGGCAATAGTAGGAAAAGTCTCTTCCACCTACCCTGCATTTCATATCTTGAAAGAGCAGCTACTGTCTACCCTATTCAGAACATGGCATTTTTTAGCATACATACCTCCTTTTTTCTTCTGGTAGGTTTTAAGAGCTCATTAAAACTGCTTCTTCCTTTTCACAGGACTCAGATATTTATGCATTATAAAACTTCCCTCTTGTCTAAAACACAGGTTGATTTTACTGCCTACTTTCATTGTTCCCAAGCCTGCATTAATGAGACACTCTAGGAGAAATCTTAACAGATAGATTGCCTAGAAGGGAGAAAATGTTATCATCTACTAGAATAAATAAAATTGCAAGAAATTCTAAGACTCATAGACTCTCAAAATATTAATTTTTGCAGAGTTAAATAGGATTATTCTTGTTTGCAGAAAGCTATCTATGGACTTTTCAGAATAGACAGACCTACTAAACGTATTTGAAAAACAGGAAGAACAAAACGGAGTCACTGTCTGCCCAGCCTTCCACCAGTAACCCTTCCTGCTCTGAAGGTGGGAATGGCTGCTGTGAATACATTGAGAATGGTCAGGAAAGGGTGACCACAGTAACTCCAACTGGCAAAACAAACAGGGTGTATTTGGTGTTTCTTACATGTTCTGTAGAATTTTATTCTGCCTCTTACTTTCATTTGTGCCAAATACCCATCACCTTTGGTACTTGTGCTGAGTATCAATGAGTTGTCCCTCCACTCTGAACAGGGGGATGTTGTCAGTTCTTGCTTACTAGGGAGGTGCTCTGGAGGGAATCAGTGCCATGGCAGGGGCAGTTCACCCTGAAATGCTCTTTCCGCCATTCCTCGTGCACTTAGATGCCAGGAGTCATCTTAGGTAAACCCAGCTGGTGTGAGGCATGTCCAGCCACCTCACAGGTCCAGTCAGGCAAATATATTCAAGATATCCACACCAGGTATTTGGTGGGCGATGTAACTGTGTATTTCAAGGACATGGGTAATTCAAGATAATTGAAACAGCAACAGGAGCATGTGGCTTTCACTTCACTGCACTTGATATGTGGGTAATTGGTGTTTCTTTTCATGATATATATATAGTTCATGTACTGATGATAAGTAGTTGTTGAAAATATTTGCAGCTCTGGAGAAATAAAGTGCTTCCACTGTGGGTGTTTATTGTTTGATGAAAAATACATCATTTTGTTTGAGGAGTTAATTTCTGGAGTCCAGAGAACAGCTTAATCACTTTAGAAGGCTAATTTGTGAAACTGCTGTAAAATACCATAGTCTGCAGAGTAACTCAACATGTGCAAAACATGGCTAATAAAATAAAACAGTATTTAAGCATAAAAAGTGAGAGAATTATTTGATCGTGTACCTATTATTTTTAAAAGTAGGAAATGATGTATTAGAAATCAACAGTGTTCTTATTTTATTTGGAAAATATAAATTGGTGGTAAAATGAATTAGCTGTAAAATCTATTGGTTTTAAAGTCCACTGAGGCTTTTAAAATATAAAAATGAAATGGTTATTCACTCAAATGCCATTTATTCTCATAAAGATAAAGCAAACTCAGTTTATCTGAGTGGGGGTTTCCTGTTATTTGTTTGATTTGTAAATAGTTTACGGACACATTTTCAAAACTACATTTTCTTTTGAAGCACCTTCTGTGCTATGTGGAGTTATGTAGAGCTGCTGCTGGATGGCTGCAGGCTGCTTTCAGATTTTACATGGAGAATATAAAAACCATTATTTTGGGTCTACTCTTTTATATTTTAGTATGTCAGAATTCTATAAAAAGGATATGAATCCACTGGATTTATGCAGACATGTTCTTTGGTGTTACAAACCTTATGGCTGACAAGGAAGTGACACTGCTGAGCAACCAGTGTTTCTTGAACTGCTGAGATCTCCAGTGCCTTGATTTGGCTACTACTGACCGCTTTGATTCTCACATCCTAATATTCTTCCATGGACTTTCTGATGACAGGCTGAAGGCCAGTAAGTATTTTCAGAGTACTTCTTTGACAGAGGAAAGGAGGGTATGTGTTCGTGTGTTCTGTAACAGCTGCCTTCTGAACCATCTTGAGACAGATTCCTGTTCAGTAATGGAAAAAAAGTTAGGTGTTGCTTTGGTTATTGCATGAATATCTCTTGCCAACACTCTAGTGAAGGAGGATATACTGCAAACCTAGAAAACTCCTCTAAAGTCCTTTCTGTTAATTGAAAAGTGGTCCACAGTGACTGTAGGACTGGGAATGTGTTTTGTTCTGGAAAAAAAAAAAGTAAATCCGTGGCTTGATAACAAGTAAAATTGATGTTAGAACAAAAATTAAAGATGGAGAGAAAACTAAGACTATTGCCAGAATATTTCCTAGACTTTAGAACATCCGGGTTTTTCTCCACTCTTAAGGGGTTTTCTTAGTTTCCTTTGGGGTTTTTTTTTGCCATAAATGTTGTAAATTGCATAATGTGAACAATTATTAGTAAAGAAAAAGTAATAAGTAAATTAATTTTGGGGATTACAAGAGCCAACAAGATCACACCATTTAAAATTCTCTGTAATTTGGGTAGATACATTTCTCATATTTACATCTTAGGTACAGGCCAGGTTTCACTGGGGCTGAAATAAACTGCTGGAAATACTGTGCAGGAGAGAGCATTTTTGAATATGAGAGTGTGGTTACTCAGATCTTCCTGGTTCATGGTGTCCTGCTAATATATTCATGCTTCTTCTAGTGTTTCACATATTTTAGTGTAGAAACTGTAAAACTGCTTAAAGTTCACACTCTCATCTTGCTAATCTTGAAGGTGAAAGAGATTGATACAAAGATTCACCCCTCCTGGCATTTATACATTCTGGGAGACAAGCATTTCTCTTTGTGGACATTTTCCATGCCCATGACATTTAATGGAATTTTATTATATTACATTCCCAGGGGAAATGACACGCAAATAATGGATCAGATCCAAATCATCATAGTGACCATGTTCCCCTTCACAGCCCTTGAAATTTTGTCTTCTGGAAAAAAAAGGTCACTTGACTTATAGCACATTCAAAGCATCAAAAAATTCACAATACAGGTAAAACTACTTGAAGAATATTTTTTCCCCCCTGAATGGATAGTTTTAATTCACACCTGTCTCTGTGGCATCTTCCATGATCAGCTGCTGTATTTTGAAGGTTTCCTTAATTGTAATCCATGAAACCATTCCAACGGAAGGACAGTTTTTCTCTGCCGTGCCTGGCAAAGGATATAAAATCAATGTTTTATTGATCTTGCAGGTCTCCAACACTGTGATACTGAAAGTTGCTTCAAGATGGGCAAGATCTCACCTGCAATGCCATGGGTATTTTACTACACAATTTTTTTACACTAGTATTTTATGAGATGACCAAGCAATTCTCTTTTTCTGGACCCTGGGCTAGGTTTCTTTTTGTCAGTCAATGATATTCCGATTCAGTGATGTACGCAGTTCAGCATAACTTAATCAGTGTTTGTTTTAAAGTAAATGTTTTAAAATAATTGAAAAAGCATACTTATCCTCCATTACTGCCAGATGTATACTGGCAGAAAATGCAGAGAAATGCAGTAATGCTGTCTTCATTTGCTCTGGTATTAGTAATGCTAGTCGGACTCTTTTCTCCACACCATGTGCCTGTGTATATGCAAGGGAGCATGTGTAGACCCTTTGGACACATACTCAGAGTTCAGCAGCTTGGCACATTGGCTCTTTCCATCATTGCATGATGTCATCTGTGCCTGCTGCTAAGGCATTATATTTGCGGCAAATCATGGTACCGCTTTGCCTTGTGTTTCACTGTGAAAGCTGTAACCCTCTTGAAACGCCCATCCTTCCAGACATCCAGACAGCCTATTTGCAGCTGGCACCTTTCAGCGGGGGCCTGCTAACTTCATTTGCTATTGTCTGCTTTTACAGAAGCAGGGGGCTGTAGGCTCATTGACAGGTCAATTTTTTCATTATCAGCATATGCAGCTGTTTGAATACTTATTATTCCCTCATTCTTGTCCATTTTCTGCTTATTGTCAAAGAGGCTAAAGTGTTTTGTGGAAAGACCATCTTACCAAGTCAATTTTGCATGGCAATTATTGTTTAAATAAAACAGACAGCATCACAAAAAAACTTCCTGGGAACATACATGTCTTGTATAATTACCTCTGAATAAAATTATGCTATGAACATAAATCTGAACTGCAGAGTTTTTTTATGCAGTTAGAAATCTTTCTAAATTGCTTTAATATGCAGTTCTTAAAAAGGAATGTCCAGCAGTTTTAGCAACAAATATCTTGCATAACTTTTTTACTCCACAGTTAGCGACTATCTCTTTATTTCCATCAGGGAAAAAAATATTTCCCTAATGGAAATAAACTCACCGTAGTCTTCACTACTTGTATGCAAGCTCATAGTCTGCAAACCAGCAGGCTATTGCCTTAGCTATGCACTTGAGACACTGCTTATCACACAGAACAACCCTGAGTCAAGCAGCTGTTGGCCCCAAGGCAGCAGGACAGACACAAAACTTCTTTCCTGCATGACCTGCTGGAATTTTGAGTTACTGATGATTTTCTCTGCCAAAAGACGTAATCTGGATTTGAAAAGAAAATAAGGGTCTAATTAACTCATGTTTTATGCTTTATCTGAAAGCCATGCCTTACCTAGGGAGAGGTGAATGTAGCAGAGCGCAGTGACTTCCCATCACCTGAGTGACTCTAAAGTTTGGTCCCTTCAGTTGCTGCTCTCTCTGTGAGGCTCCTGCTGTTTGCAGTATTTTACTTCCTTACTAAGCAAGAGAGACAGCAGGACAACCCTTGGCAGAGCCAAGGCTGATTTGCCTTCAGCTCGCCGTGATGTTCCTGCCGCAGAAGAGTCGCCAGCTCTGTGAGCACTGCAGACTGATGGGTTTACATACGTGGCTCCTGCCTGCACACTGCTCTGGGAGCTTCTGGTAATAGGTATCGCTTACTATCTGTGACAATCGGGGTGACCGAGGCTCTCTGCTCTTTGCCTCTGACCAGCCCATGTTTTCCTGTGAGGAGCTCACTGAAGATGCACAGCAGGGTGTCCCTTTCAGGATGTGCTCCCAGCTGAAATCTCCCAAACTGTCACGTTCAGAAAGGTGTGAAAATTGTCCTGGAGTTCATCTGTGTGTAGTCCTTGGCATCTGCCTCTTCCGTAGTGTCCTGCTGTGCTTCTGGAGTGACCTTGTGCTCCAGATGAAGAGGGGCTTCTCTGTCAGGCTAATTTCTGGTAGCCTGGTGAGGTGTTACTGCGAGTGTGACCCGTAAGTTTAAATCTAGAGATGATTATGCTAATTTAAACCATTTCAGTTTGGCTCCACGTGTGTCTAAGTGTTTATATGCAAACTCTCATTTCCAAAGACGGGCAGAGGCTGCATCACCTCTTTCCCTCATTTGATTACATGGCTCACTGCTGCTGCTAACAGATTACATTTTCAGCTATTACCAATTGCTCTTAGGTATAATTTAGTCTTGTTAGATGTAGGAAGAAAATAAAACAAAATAGGGCAATTTGTCATCAGATCATAATACTCTTGCCACATAAAACCTTTCCAATTATTACTTTTAAGTTAGTCACTAATGCCTTCTGAGGCTATAATGTAAGTGGAAATGTGACATCCAGAGTAAAATGAGACAGTACATGTGCACAGCAGACATTGTCTCATCTCTAAAACATCACTGTATCCCTACTACAAGAAAAATAAGTTGATTTTTGTAGAAATTCAAATAAAATCTCTGATTCTTGTCGAGCTCTGAGCATTTTAACATGTTTGAAGTTCTCTTGGCACTGCTTCTGCCTTAATGAAAGACACAGTTTTCCTCAAGATAGGCAGATATGAAAGGCTGGTGCTCATGGCTGTATATTTCCTTCCAAGTTAAGGTTACATAGCCCTTTGGAAGTAAATAGGTTTTTCACGGAATTAGAGGTTGTTTGTGTAAATTTATAAAGTCATATAACAATTAACAAGGCTTGTTAATCTAAGCTGAGAGTTGGTGTGAGACAGTGTCATTGGGAAATAAGCTGTGAGATGGGACATGGATCACTGGGTAACATGGTGGGTAAAGTAGGGTTTAACCTCTAGACATAAAAGAAAAAGGCAAAGTTTGAGTTCATAGCAGGTTACTGCGGAAGCTTTTCAGAGTTCAGGCAAAAAGCTGATCTTAAAGCAGTTTTTGGGTTATGAACAGCTTTGGCTGGGATGAAGGCGAGAAGCTACAGCGAGTAAAACCATGATTTATGCAAACCTACAAAGTAATCCAAACTCCACCATAAACTTACTTGTAATTTCTATCTGGCCTGGAAGAGAAATGGGGCAAAACCCTGTCTGGGGAAAAGAAGTGGGGTGCAAAGGCTGGAGCTTGAGTTGAGGCTTAAATTCACAGAGCTCCAAGGCAAAGAGTGAGTGTCTGCAAGGGAAACAGAGATGCTCTTCTGTCAGTGCAGTGGCAGGCTAGGATATCCCACTGTGAAAAGGGAGGAGGTTAGATTGGGATATATGTTCAGTCAATGCTAAGGCCATGACTTGTTTCAGATTGACTTAAGAAATTATGCCACGTTTGGTTTCTGAATCGCCTTTTGCTCTGGGGCTTAACTGCAAGGCTGGGGAAAAGATCAATCTTAGTATTGGGGTACAAGCGGGGATTTGCCATTGCTAGTGCCAGTAAATGCTGCTGACAAGCTGGTGACACAGAGCTCGCCAGACTGTGTTGAGTGTCACTGCCAGTTTGTGTTCCTGTGATGTTAATACATGTGTATCTGGATGGTTTCACTAATTTAGGGGAAATGCTAGGCTTGTACTTAGAATCAGAGTGAGTTTGCTAAACTAAGCGTGGAAAAACTCAGATGCCGGCCTGTTCTAACTTGTGTGGACTGTCTGTGCACAAATATATAAATAAAAGTTAGAAATGATGGGTATTTTTCAGGAGGCTGAAAAACTTCAGGTAAAATGCTCTTCAAATATAATTTTCTTCTTTGAATTTGCTTGGATCTTGGCAAATATAGCAGCAGCACAGATGCTACCAGTGTATACTGAGCACACTGACCTTCCAGCAATTTCCCTGTGTGTCAAGCATTGTATCCTTCTGGGCCCTGGGGAATCCCAGGATGCTGGAAGCAAACCCAAGTAAAACTATAAAAAAAAAATCAATGCTCTTGATTTCAAAGAAGAGAAAAACACATGAGTCAGTCACAGACATGTAATCCCTTACTACCCTCCTTGTCATGCCTAGCCATAATTTTATTGGAAATCAATTTTAAGTGCTATCCTAGATGGAGCTGCTTCTGACTATGTTTTTCACAAGTCCTTTGATTTTTTTTTCATGAAAGCTTTAAAAGAAGAACAAAGTTGGTGGCTGACTAGTGGTAGCTGATGAGTTAACTGAACGACTGGCTTTGAGGGGAAGCAAAAAAGTGTAGCTAACTATTACCTGGTCACTGGAGAAACTGTCCAGCCTGCTTGCATCTGGTGATAGAGCTGCACACTTCTCGGCAATAGCTGTTTCTCACAGTGTTATCTAAATAAAATAAGTAAAATGAAAGGCAATGTAAAATTCTGTTGTACAATCAATGTTCTGTAAGTGTAAGTTATGGCAGACTTGGGTCTGTAAAGCACAGTTCTCATTACATGGCAAAGGAAGGCCTCATGGCTGAATCAGAGAACTGGAAGTCAGAAGGTCTCGGTAGTCATTTTTACTGCAGGCTTCTTCAGGAACTTGGGACAACCAACTTGTTATGTTTGTGTCTCAATGTTCCAAACTACAGAATAAAAATATTTACACTTTGACATAAATATACAATTTTTTTGGAAGAGAATCTTAGAATAAAATGCTTTTTCTGGGTTGCCAACATGTTGCATCCATCTGGGCTTGTGGGCTGTGGCATGGGATAGTTCACTTTCTTACCTGAGAACCGGTACTTTTCCCTACTTTTGCTCTGATGTTGCGCTTGGACATAAAGAAAAAGCATCAAAACCAGTATGTATAATCTGCAGCAGTTTATATTAGGCTGTAATTTTCCTTTGTTAGAATCTGTTAGCTAGATTTCATCATGGTTTTGGGAAGTTGATGAGTCACTGCACTTGTGATGAGTGGATCTTTGTGAGTTAAATTATTGTCTCCTAGTTCATCATATGCACATTGCACATAATGTTAAGTAGCTCTGCCCTAATTTTCTTTATCATTAATAATTACAAGTAAAAATTAAGGAAGAAGTTAAGAAGGAGTTGTCATGCACATGGACTGTGAGACTGAGAGGTGATGTTGGTTTAATGTTTGCCTTTGCTAAGTAATATAAAGCCAGCTTGCCAAGGACAAGCCCCAAAGAAATCACAAATCTACAGATTTGCTTTTTTAAAGTATAATCAGTAAGAGGCCATTCTGTGGTCACTCATAGGCGAATTGAGAAAGAACAGTGCTTGGTTCCTCCACGACTTGTAAAGGAGAAGGACTATCGAAATCAGCCACTGTACTTTGAAGCCTCGCAAAGAGGACACTGCTCAGGAGCGCGGTGTCAGGGAGAGAAGGAAGATGTTCTCAGACCTGTGTAATGAAGCATTGCTTCTTCACTGATCCCAACTGTGTAACTAGAGGCTTGCTTTATACAGCACATGAGATTCCAGCTTTGAAACAATTTTTCAAGAAGACTATTGAAGACTTGAGGCTCTTTGCTCATTTGAATAATACAGAAATCTTGAGCATATTCTGGAAGTTGGTAGTATGAGAAAATATTTTTAAGTTGTGCTTGTCCAGCAGAGATGATTTTGGAAAAAAAATTATACACAACTTCTTTACCATTAATGTTAATGGAGAGAAAAGAGAGCATCTTAGGATTTTAATATTCTTTTAAAAATTGCCCAGATGGCAGAAAAATAGCCTGGATCGCTTTTCTGGGATAGTGTAAGGAGACAGCGTATTTGACTTTGTATCTTTGTGGATGGTCAGGTGAAGCACTGAAGAACTTCCCTATGCTGAGCTAATTTTTGTGGGAACAGAGCTCCAGAGAAACTGAGTTTTAAGGTGAGGAGCTGATCAGCGGGCTGGAGCACCTCTCCTATGAAGAAAGGCTCAGAGTATTGACATTGTTCAGCCTGGAGAAGAGAAGCCTCCAGGGAGACCTTTAAGCAGTCTTCCAGTACCTGAAGAGGGCCTGCAAGAGAGCTGGATAGGGACATTTTACAAGGGCATGGAGTGATAGGACATGGGGGAAAGGTTTCAAAGAGAGTAGGTTTAGAAATAAAATTAGGAAAAAATTCTTTACTGTGAGGGTGATGAGGCACCGGGGACAGGTTGCCCAGAGAAGTTGTGGCTCCTCCATCCCTGGAAGTGTTCAAAGCCAGGTTGGATGGGGCTCTGAACAACTTGGTCTAGTGGAAGGTGTCCCTGCCAAGGCAGGGGCATTGGAACTAGATGATTTTGAAGGTCCCTTCTAACCCAAAGCATTCAATGGTTCTATGATATATATAATTGAATACATTTCATTCTTGCTTTAGTATAAGCGGGTTTTGTAAGCTCAGATTTGATCAATGGTGAATGACAGCCTGGGTCATTCACCTCTAAGTACCAAAATATATTTAGAGCAAAGGATTCTTTCAATATATTTTATTATTTGCATGTTTTAACTGGGGCAGATGAAAATACATTGCTTATTTTGGAAGAAAAATTGTACGTGACAGGAATACTAAAAACCAGAAGCAAGTACTTACCTATTCCTACTGAAGAATAGAATTTGGGTCACCCTCTGTCATAAGGAAATCAAAGTCATGCAAGCGAAAAGGAAAATGTATTTATAAAGTAGCTATATTCTACGTTTTCTTCATTCCACCAAAGCATACTGACAGACAGCGTGTGACCTGTGACCGTGCAACAAGAACCAGTGGAATTAAACTGTATTACTCCTGGAGCAGTTTTATTCCTTTCACCATACAGAGAGTAGGGAAACTAAGGAATGGTTATGAGCCAGGTGAACTGGAGAGTTTTCAAATAACTTCACAAGCAGAACCTGTATTTTTCTCTCTGAGTTATATTCTGATTATATTCCCCTGTAGGAGGAACAGAAAATAAACTGAAGTCTGGTCAAAGTTACATTACAAAGTTGTCTTTGACAAAAGGTGCCTTTCATTTACATGGACTTATCACTGCAAGTTTTCTGTGACTCAGCAAACTGTGAGGTTTGGCTGTCAGAATTAAATAGTCTTTTGTGGCACAATGCCAGAGTTCAGTGTGCTTTCACTTAGTGTTATCAGAAACTGAGAGTCAATAAAATTTATAGAAGCAAAATTTTCCAGCGTGTCCACGACCTTGCTGGAGACAGTTGTGAATTCAGCAGTGCCAGCTACTGTCTCTCATTGTTCAGAGGTTGTCTTCACTGTCGTTTGTATCTAGACTTTTGTACAGCAGGAAAAGGATGAATTTTCATGACATTTTAAATTCTAGTCTTATGATGTGGTACAATTTAAACTAGATTATACATTATAGACCCACTGTGTACTGAATTGGTCTCTCCATCTTGCTTTATCAAGAACTGCAAGGCAATAGCTCTCCATAAGAACTTCAAAAAAGAGATAATTTTCATTTCTGCAACATTCATAGGGTGCAGAAATCTGACTTATTTTTCTGGACATCCCTTGTATTTCTTTCTAGCTGGAATAAGTTTCATTATGTTATTATGAGCCCAGTCCTTAAGTTCATGAAGGCGTTTGCTAAATTTTCTGAAAATATTCTGGAGAATTAAAACTGGAACTTAAATTTGTATTCATTGGTTTCACAGCCCAGAGAGTGAATATCTTTTCACTTCAAGAGTCTAATGAAATAGATCCCATATGGCCTCACTTCAGGCTTCATGACACTGGCTATGTCTCACTGATGGGGTTTGTAAAGCTCCCCATTGCCTGGATTCTCTGTGCTCTCACTGTTCTGTTCTTTTTCTTTCTCAATAGGATAATTCCTCTCTTGTTAACAGGACGACTGCTCCTTTGTTTTCAATAAATCTGATACATCGCTCACAAATCAATTGGCAAAAAACATCCTATCTGTTTCTGCTGTAGAAATACTGCAGTGGATGCTAGTGTTCTGCTCCGTGTTTTGGAACCTTTCCCATAAAGCATTTAATTATGTTTTCTCTTTCCATGATTACCTTCACTCTTATCTCGATCATTTTTCCTGGCTGCTTCACCTGTCTGTATAAACTAGATAGCAAAGTGGCATAATCCTTGGGCTGGAAACAGAGATATGTGCTGATAAAGGACCACTTACTTTGTAAATATTGAACCTGGGTCCTGAAATACATGGTGGTTAAAAACCCATACTGTTAGATATTAACAGATGATACTTACCAGAGCTTAGCATCAAAAATCAGACAAAGACAAGAATTTTAAAAAAAGTGGCAGCTGCTTGTAAATTCACTTGAAAAGCCCCTGGGATGAGGTGGTCCTTCAAGTAGGTCAGCGCATAACTTCAGTGACTAATAAAGGCAATAAGTACATGTATGCAAAATCACCTTCCTGAAGTCATAGCTGTTTCAGCAACTGACTTTTTACCACCTCAAACCAAAGCAAACCAGACCTGGTTTGATACTATCTGGTGGAGAAAATAAAATCTTATTTTGCTGATAAGACTGAGTGGAGAAATAGGGCCCTAGAATACAATATAAATCCAAACGCCTTCTCCTGAAAAACATTATCAGATGCATCTGTTTACCCAGAGCAGTTCATATTAAGCAGCGCTATGCCACGTTTATTGTTACTTTGAGTTTTATGTACCTATGCTGGTTTTGGCAATGGAAAATCAAAATTCTATATAGTAATACAAACCCATCACCTACCTACAATGCTTCAGGAAGCCTCTTTCCATGTATGAAAAGGTTGGAATAATGGTACTCAAGCAAGAAACACCGTTATTACTGCTTAATAATTTGAATGCTGCTTTCTCAGTTAGTGATCTTTTCTACAGTTTGAGAGGCAGGCAAGCAGTTCTACAGGCTAAGCTCTACCTAAATATTATCAACTGGAGACTTGCTAAAATATTTTATCTTTCCGCTTCTTCACTGGAGTGGTGAATGACACTCTAGTTTGAGACCACTCAATGCTTTCTAGCCCATTTTGTCTTTTCATATGAACACACCAAGGTTCTACATATTCATGCTCTTCTAACATAGCCATATTGACCATATTCTTAATGTTGAGAAGACAACATAAAAAGCTTTTCTCCTTTAAAATTTTTCTTTACTAGCAAAATATTGTTTCCACATGTTCTGCTTTTGACAGTTGCTGCTGTTTAACCTCATGCAAGAAAATGAAGCTGGAATATGTGGAAAGGAAGGGCACATTGGTACTCATCTGTCTGAAAATGCCAAGATATTCTCTGAGATCTGCATTCATAGAGCTGTGCTGATAATCAGAATGTTGGGGTAAGGTAAAAGGCACAATTTTATTTTTAATAAATCTCAGCTAAGTAGAAAAGTGAACTCTTTAGGCCCGCTGTAAAAAGGTACCCTTAGCTGCAAAGATGACAGATTGAGTGTATGAGCTTAACAATGTGACTAGAATACAGTTGTACCATGAGAAGGATGTTACAGAGTGCTGGGAACCAGAGCTGTCTGCGCACTGTGGAGTTATTTCCTCGTCACTATTCTGGAGCAGTGCTCATCCAGGAAGAAAAATAGCAGATGTACCAGGCCCTCAGCTTCCACTAACAGCAATATTGGTGCTTAAGGCAAGAAGGGAAAAATGAAGTTATAAATGAATGAGTTGTTTTAACACCAAACCTACTATTATCTGCTGTCATTAATGAAGAAAAAAAAAATTGCATTAATTTCTGGAAACTTCCATTAGGCTGCCACTAACACACATCTCTAGCAGGAGATCCAGCATGACATGAAACAACAAGAATATTAGGTCATGAAAAGAACTTTGTAAGACGAGATTCTTCTCACAGAGCTTTTGGTAACTAAAATATAGTCATCAGTACTGAAGTGAGTCCCTGGCTACAGAAGGAAAAAGGAACCTTAGTAATACAATTCATCCGACCCAATTTTAAACCTCAGCTATAGAGCAGATTAATGTGAGTAATTCAGATGAAGATATGTACATTGTGGCCTTCATAAATTGACATTTTTGTAGATGAGTTCCCAGAGCCACATCTAGTAAATAAGCCAGTTTTAAAAGCTTTGTAAACATTAATAACCTCTCATAATTATGAGGGGTACTATATTGATGGTTTTTGAACTAGATGATTTTGAAGCTTCCCATTTCCTGCCCTATGCTTCAAATAGAATTCAAATGAAAACACAGGAGCAGTTCTTGCCATAGCTCCAGTCTGTGAGATGTTTTTAGCAAGTGCTTATGAAGGGATCTACAAATGACAGGCACTGTGATTCAGTGACAACTCTGATGCTCTGCCATAGTAAGACTTCTAACGCAAATGCCACTTCAAAGTCAGTCTGCTTAAGCATGTGAGAACCACTGTGGCAGCTTAGAAAGTAGCATGTAGTATCCAGCTGCCTTATTTAGCACAAGATCACCCAACTGCATGTCACAGTTTCTGCGTTCAGACCTGTGCAGTACAGGAGCCTGGGTCAGCAGGTTGCCTCCCGGGCCTCTGTGTCCTTGCTGGGGAGAGATGGGGCAATTGCCTTGAGTGCAGCCAGAGTGACCCAGAGTAAATGAGCAATACTGATCCAGATGCACCTCTCTTTCTCCACTGCCCTCAGAGTGACTGGAGAGATAACCCTCCTAGCATGGAAGTGATACAAGGGCTACTAGTTTAGATTCTTAAAGACGGGATGTATACTCTTATCTTCGCTCTCTTCTTCCCCTCCCTCAAATACTAGGAAATTCAGAAAAGAATTTTTACCTCTTTGAATCACAAAAGATGAAATGGGTAATATTCCTCTTTGCAGCCATGAAAAAGATAATCTCACATGAATTTGCATTCTTTGTCAGGTTCTACTATGTAATTTGGTGATCTAAGTACCTGGAAATGTCAATAGCATCATTGTGTATCAAAGTCCTTTACAAAGGATGTTAGCTATTGTTATTGCCATGAGGATATAGAGACTAAAGGGACTCATTTGAAGTTACCCAGAAAGGAGCAGGAAATCCAGGTAAAAACCTTTCACAATCCTCTGCCCGTGTGGTGACACCATCAGGATTTTTTTCTCCTTGGTACATAACCAACATGTTGTTCCAATGCAGCTGTCCACTACATCTGTATTCAACTGCGGTTAGAATGGGGAAATGAGATATTGTATATAGACTCTGCATGATAATGTAGCCACTGCCTTGAGCTGAGCACAAGACTGGAAAAAAGATGTGACCTTAAGAAAACCTTGAACTTAGCAGTAAACTGACTCAGTGCCTATGCATGAATTGCAGATTGCTCTATAGCTTGGCCCTAGATTTTAACTCTGTCACTCACTTCCTACACAATAATATGTCTTAGCTGAAGAGTCCTTGCTAAATCAGAGAGACAAGCTAACATAAACTGTATTGTCATATTAGTTTCGACCAATTTTCTTTTGTCCGGTATAATGTTTCTGTCAATGGCCAAAGCAAGAACATAAAACCCGGGGAACAATTTAGCGATCCCTTGCTATCCTTCCCCATTCAGGCAATCATTGGATTAGGAAATCCGGGTATGGGCCACACAGATCATTGTGTTCAAAAGTCTCTTATGGTCCTGTTCCAAATCATTGTGTTTAATCCCTTTTTCAGGACCATTTGTATATCTGGCCTGCACAAAATCCTGCGTAAAGTTCAGGTGCGTGTAACAGTTTTCCTGTTCAATCAGCACCCACTGGTTAAATCCCCACTACTTTGTCTGCTATGAGAACAGTGCACAACTGCTTCCTAAGAGTTTTGCCTGTGCTGTTGCTCATTTTGTAAATCTGTTCAGGGTTTGGTCCATTTTATACATCCTTTAAGGACATTGTTTCATATCCCTGTATACTTACAAATGCTGTGATGCTGAGTGCATATATGAAACACTTCTGATTCTGGTTTTATGAATGAAAAGTGCTGCATAAGAGCAAGAGCAAGGCTTTGTTGTGAGTTTCAGTTTTTGGCAGGGGCAAAACATTTGTGTAGCTCTTTTATCACAGCATATTGTATTTTCTGTGGTCTGTGAAGCTGCTACTGGAAGCAAGCTGTGACAGCTATTGAATGCCTAGTTTGGAGGCAAAGATGTTAGCAAAGCTATTAGAAGAATTCTGTTATAGCCTAGGGAACAAACAGAGGAAGCCAAATTTTTTATGAGATTCTTCAAAGTGCCAGTAGTTACATAGTGATATTTGGTTGTTTTAGCTTAGTGTTTATCGTCCTTGATACACAATTTGATACAAATTTTAGAGAAGTAAAATATTTTTGTCCCTTGAGAAAGAAGGTCATTTCACAATCAGAAAGTGTGGTTAGAACTGTGAATGAGTATTAGAACCATCTCTAACAGAGCAAGTCTCTCTCAGAAATTTCTGTGTGGCTCTGGGGAAGATTTCTACTTGTCTGTTGTCACTAGACTCTTCTTACATGCTTTGTCCTACACTCCTTTCCTTCTCTGCTATCGGACTTAGCTCCAGTGTTATCTTTCTTACTTCAGTTTTCCTGAGCATCACTGATATTTCATTTTAAACAGTGAAAGAAAGGTCAGAGCACACTACTAAACAGTTTGAAAATATCTTTTCCACTGTTATTAGACCTCAGAGGCAAAGTGTGTGTGTATGTGTGGTCACGGCATTGCAACATTTCACTCAGGAAGCTTATAAGAATGTGGCAAAGATTTCCTCTTGCCCTTACAGTTTTGAATCATGAAACTTTTTATATGAGATTTATCAAAACCATGTAATGGTCTTAGGAATTTTAGTTCCATTTTAACAACTAACTTGGTCATTCAGGAGTCTAATACAAAAAAAAATAATAAGTAGGACTTCACCTCCCTAAATACTTTACCCATTCTGAAAACTAGTTTTACTTTTATAAACAGTTAGGGGATTGTACGAACTTTTTATCCTATCCCACCTTCATGACTTTGGTACTACAGATAGGGAACTCCAAATTAGTTTCCTGAACGCCACTTTTACAAAGTAGCCCAAGACCTACATTGCCAGGATTCAAAACAAGGTGGATCCAATGGCCTTTTTAAAATAAAATGCTCCTGATATCAGATGTCTATGTTGTTTATGATAATATGATAATCATAAAAGGCTAAAATGTGATTTCCTTATTTTTGACACCAGACAGCAAAGAGTGATTTGCCAATACAGAAACTATTTCCATTGGTGTCTTTCCTATACACTGCTTTATCTAATTTACAAAACCTTCCTGTCTTAAAGGGAAATATTTTAACCCTGATTAGGGTAGATTTTGAGGAGACTTACGGAAAATCTTTTGAAAACTCATTAATTAGGAGTGCAGCTCCAGCCTTTTGAAATATATCCTTTTTATCCCTTTCTTTTGGCTTTAGGGAAATAGCCGAATTAATACAAGTGACATGTCTGGAGAGAATGCCATGTAATGAAGGGCTCTTTAATCCAACAGATTATTCTGGCGTGTCTTCCATCATTTCAAGTCTTAAAACCAAGACAGGATATCCTTCTCAGAGGTAATGAAAATGCATGGCCTCTCTTAGAAAGCCGATGATGATTTCCGTTGGCTTTGAAACTCATGAGTCCCTGGGATTCTTTTTCATAGTAAACACCACTTGCAAATGTGACTGATACCCACGGAGTTTGAACCTTTTGTGCATGTTGCTTTCTAAAAGTCCTCTCTGCACATCTATTGTGTGGGAACTAGTTTAACATCTACGGCTTATCACAGACTTGCTAGGGTAATAAGTAAGAATAGCTAAATAAAAAGAAGTAAAAAGATACAAATGGGAAACATTATGCCAGTTAGGAGGCAGAAAGAAATAACACATTTATTCATTTGGCATAACTGCTGTTACTTGAAGATATAGGCAGTATTATATTCCAGATAGTTACCCTTCTGAGTTACATCTCCCTAAACTCAGTGCTGGTCTCCCATAGTGATGCTGGCTGCTTTAAATAAAAAAGTGTTTGGGTCAGACTTTTTACCAGCCAGAGATTAGTTATTGATGGGATTATGTATCATGTGACCTACAACAAATGCAGAGAATAAGGTAATAGCCCATCTATAAAGGATGAAAAAAGACATGGTGGCAATTGTAAGAAAATTATTGGCTTTAATTACTGAAAAATTATGTCACCTGGGGCCCCCGTGCATTAGAAACATCCTTAAAAAGAGCTGAACAAAGAAATACAGAAAAAAACTCACAAAGATGCAAAAGTGTGGGTTAATACAGTATCTGTAAAAGTCAAGGCTGTTCTCTACTAGTTTTGGTTTGTGATTAAGTATCTTCTTTCTTAGGCATTACTAAAAAGCTTTTTGCTGTTTGCTTTCATGTTAGTGGGTTGCCTAAAATGTTTACAATTTACCTAGATAGGCTTGTACTAAGAGAGTAACTCTTGTCAGTCTTCCTCACAGATGCAGAAATTAGCTTATTTGCTTACTAAATAACATCTTCCAAGTTCTTGGAACTGTGTTGAAAATAAGATTTCATATAATCCACCAAGAAAACTGAAGTGGTCTTTCCATCCCTCTGCTTTATTAGTAGTTTTTGCGGAGAGGCAGACACTGAGAGAGTGTGTTAATTTATACATTCCATATAAGGCAATAATTTGATATTGTCAGAAGAACTTTATCTACCTCTGTTAATGCTTAATTTATTGGATGAAAGTGCAAGAAAGTATCTTATGTTCATTATTAGCCAAATGTTGGAAAAGGTCAAAGTTCTGTGTACATCAAGGAACAGAAATACTTTCATGTTAATTTTTTCCAGACCACATCACAGCATATCAACTTGTTATATCAATCCAGATCTGATATAGTATAATTTGAAAATAAAAAGAAAATATAATTCTGAAGGTATTCTCCAAATTCTGTACAGCTGTAGAGAATCTTCTAGCTGTAGTCAGATTTGAAACAACCTGTTTCTGGGATATTAATTCTCGAAAAGAATCAGCAAGACCCTTATTCTTCTCCCCTTGTGACTTCTGTGCTTTGCAGGGTTACACAGTAGTTTCCATAATCATTAGGAGAAAAGTGAGGTACAGCACGGTATTCCTGGAAGCAATATTAGAAGAATGAAAATGCATGTTTCTTTGCATTTTTATTCAGAATGATTACAGTTCAAACACTGCAACTGTTCTATTCCCACCTAAGACCGTCTAGAATGGGCTGCTCAAAACCTGTTATTAAACAATAAAGAAAACCAGACAGATTAGGACATACATAGCACAGCCCAATGAGTTCTTTCACATATTTGCCTCAGCAGGTCACAATCCAGATTGCAAAGGCAGGACTGAAAGAACTGCGGATCTGTAGGTCACAAGGTTTTAAAATACAAGTAGATTCCTTAAAATGCAAATAGAGTTTTTAAGTTTGCACAGAATTTCTCAGTGGTTTTCATCTGTCGAAAGGAAGAAAATGCAGTGGAACCAGAGTGCAGGTACAAGAGACCGGGCAGCTCAATGCCCACTCAGAAGTAAGACCCAGGCTGTGCCAGGCAGCTCCCTCCAGCACTGCAGCGATCTCCTCCTCAACTGCCCCCACCAGGGCAGCACCGAGTGCTGCGCTCACCACACCGGGCCCTGCCCTTCCCTTCCTCTGTGTCCTCTCTTCCCCAGTGGCAGATCGTGTCACTTGCACCAGAAGGCTTAAACCCAGCTATGAATGAGAGGTTATTTGCTCGTGGATGGATGAAATGGAAAGGGAAACCCAAAGCTTTCATTTGCCATGCCATTTCTTCCTATGTGAACATGCTGCCCACCCTGTTCCTTTTGTCTCGAGTGGCTTCCTCCATGCACATTTAATAACAGTGAAAGTTCTCTCCCAGGAGACCAGAAAACGTGCATTAAGAGGTTCAGGGAAACAGCATGTGCATATAGGATTTCACTGCCATTGTTCGATTTGCACTGTTCAGGATATTAATTGAATTATAGATGCTTCACCACAGTTGGGGAAAAAACCCAACTCTCTCTAAATTAAATTAGCTGATAGTAAAGCCAGGTAATGTGGTGCAAATGGAATTGCATTTTGCTTACATTCAACTAAATTAACATTTAGATCTCTGAAAATTAAGAGGTGTTTTATTCAACACATCACCAGTATAAGGCTTGCTTAATAATCATATTTTGATAATGTTTTTCTAATTCCAGTTTGGCTGAATGACAGTACGACAGAAGTATTTGACAATGACAATAGCATTTACCTGAGAACTAAAATCAGTCTTAAATGATGTTTACGTTTATTCCTCTATAAAAATATTATTTTAATTAAACAGACACATCAATGCATTGTTGTATAAATTAATTTTCTAAACTGAGCCCAAGATAAAAAATGCCTGATAGCAACATCAGAGTTTTTATGATTTCTACACATGCTTAGGGAAGTGAGTTGAGATGTGAATACCTCCTGTTGAGCAGCACTGCACAGGAGGCACTGCTAGTTTGGATCCCCCATTAGCACCATCAAACCCTGTAAAATCGGACAAGTTTGTCTTCAAAGACACTGTTGGCACCTTGAGAACAGATTTGGGACTGCAGGCTCTCCCTACACTTTGTCACTCCATGGGTCCTGGCTGCCCAAACCCAGCCTGACGGTGGAGGAGGCAGCTCCATCCACTGCACCACCTTGCCCACCTATGTCAGTTCCGCTCCAGTGGATTTATCTAAAAGCTGCAGTAATCTGGGAATTGAGCAAAGGATTGATCTTACATATGCTGCTCAAGATGGCGTGGATGTGTGAGTAAATTAAAAGGCTTGAGATAGACATGAAAAGTGATGCTGGGCTGGAGGCACTGGAATGACCCTGCCAGTGGGAGGGATGCTGGGAAAGGCATACATCTGAGGTAGTTTGTTCTGACACGTGCTATTTATAACTAGGGGGAAAAGACGGAATGACATTGTTAGTACTAAAACTATGTCTCTTGTGAAACTTCCAATGCAGCAAGGTTGTGCCTGGCCCTTATTTGCTTGCGTTACCTTGGCTGCTGAATGGTTAACTAGATCCTTGAACAATGTTTTACTTTGAAATTCTGAACACCTGCACATAAAAAAATAGCCATCTGATATGGGTGGAAAACTACAGTGCTTTCATCTAAACAGTAAATAAAACTTAAGTCACTAATCTAAATGGGAAGCCTTGGAGAATCATTTCAGTTGAAACTTTCTGAAGGTTTTGTACCTGTTGCTGAGTATCAGATGTTTGGGATGACAATAACCAATGGATAAGAGACTGAGACATTTCTTTATTTTTTCATTTTGTTTGCATCCGGCAATGTCAGGGTAGTGTCCATTCCACAATGTCCCCTGTTCAGTTACTTACGCTCTCCATTCAAAACCACATCTGACTGAATAACCAAGAGTAGCTCCTTTAGCACACCCACATGCCTTGGCAAACCAGAGATTTTCTAACACAGGTACAGTGTAATTATTCACAGACTGAAGTAAAAACCAGCAATCAGAATACCTTTTACAAATTAGAGAATGAGCTGCAGAGCCCATGCAAATTGCAAGGGGGCTCAGTTTATTTGTAATCATAGCCTAATTTTGCTGGATCAGTTTAAATTTTTTTAACATACATCAGCTTTATCTGACAAAACTTCAGTAAAATTAAATACTGATTCTCAAATCATTGAAACCAGATGCTATACAGCAGGACAAGAATGAAAGTGACACATGAGACAATTCCAACATAAGATTTTGGAGGAATGTATCAGTTGAGATCAAGTAACAGTGGCTAAAACCACCTCAAGTGCAACTTTATAAGTAAATGGTTTCTGTTTCCCAACTCAAATGGAAAAGATAAGTCAGAAAAAAAATCAATTCAAATCTAACAAAACCATGGATTTTACAGGAAATAGAACATTTTGGTTTTGAGTATTTTAAATGTTTCTGAATTGGATAAATTTAGTAACGCAATGTCCTGTCCAAAAAAATTAGGCAAATTGTTTTTCACTTTAATTTTCTGTCTTTTTTTAGCTGAAAAGATCTAAGGAAACATCCACTGTATTGTGCTTGCTTATAAAGTGTCCTGATGAAATCCAAATGTTAATAAATATTTTCTGGAGATGATTTTTATTACTGCAAGAGCTCTATTTAGCTTTTTCACAAAGATTCTTTTATAAGGTCAGCCAGTCTCTTGAAGGCCTGCAATGACAAATATGGTTCACATTTACATTTCAGCATTACATGAATAGGGAACACATCAAACCTGTAAAGCTGCTAAAACTGCCCTAACCATATAGAATCAATATTTTATAATGCAAAGTTCTGCTGATATTCTCTCTTTTCCTTTTATAAAATCAGGTATGGGCTTTGACTGCACAAATCTTCAGATTCTCTGATAGAAAATAAAAGGCAGAGATTTCTGAAACAGAAAAATGCATATATTGATGTTCAAAGGTTATTTAGAGTTCAGATGTAATTTCTAACAAACTAGTGATCCCTGAAAGAGTATCTCTTTTAACTTAATATTACAGCTTGGAGACTCCAAAAGTGAAAGAAAAGGAAGAACAGTTAAGTGGGGAAGCATATAAAAAATACAGCTTCACTGTCAATAGTATGGTTATGAATTACTTTAACAAAGAAAAAGGAAAAAATAGAAGAAATACAGAAGAAATAAAAAGGCAACAGAAGCACTTATCTGTTACAAACCTTCACAACTGCACGAAAGTACAACTACAAATACTGAACTGTTTCAAGCACCCCAATCAAATCAGTATTAAATGTGCACAAATACATGTCTCCGGTCTTTTCTCCCACTGATTTTACAGATAGAGCCAAATAACACCAAAAATGCTCCTAAAACTTATAAAAGATGAGTTCCTGAGAAATAAAATAAAGTATGTATGTAAATTGTGTGAAAGAAAACCAATATTCTTTCTCGCAAAGAATTGTCAACACACACACGAAAGAACACAGGTAATTCAATCTCAGAATCTCGGAAATGCAAAGTCTAAAAGATATATGATGCCTGCTAACACTTCAGCAAATAGCAGGTCTTATTACTTTGGCTTCAGTAAAGCATTTATAAATAATGTCTGGGAGGTTTAAGTGTGAGACACTGCATGTATGACATACACAGAAAAATTCTAAGTGGTCCTAAAAATTTGGTACCTCGCAGGTCATTTGGACGAGTACCTTGCTTAAGGAAAAGCTAATACTGCTGTGAAAGTACTGCTTAATCACCTACAGACTAAAATGTCTAACAGTCAAGAAAAAATACATGGATAAGAATGTAAAAAAAGGGAGAATTAATGTGTGAGAAACTGTCTTGATAAGAATGTAAAAAGAAAATCTCACCAGATCCATCTGGGCAGGAGAAGGCAGAGAGAAGGAGGCTCTGACGTAAGAACTAGGCTCTGAACTATCAATATTGAATGCTCCTCCAGGAACCAGTAATACCTACGAAGAATTGATTAACCACACAATTATTACCACTTCTACACTTTTAAAACACTATGTTAAATTAAATTTGAGAAAGCTCAGTGCTTACACATTTGTATCAGAACATGGTGTAATATATTCTTTTCTTCAAAATGAGGAGACAAAAATATGCAACCTGTAACCAGACTTTTCATAATAAAACCAAAGGGTCTTAGGTTTTGGTTACCAGGTCTCATTTATATCATCACAATGCTTAGAAGCACCTGGGGTGTAGCTTAGTCAGTACATAGTGCTGGGTTTTATAAATTGGAGAAATAAAACCAAACTTAATTTCTCTCATTAAAAAAATTTGGTCAACAGCCGTCATACATATAGGTGTATATATTAATATTATATATATGTCATAAACAATGACATACTGTACCATATGTTATATTGGTTTCAATTTAAGTAAACTGATTAAGTATCAGCATCTGAATAGAGTCATGAAAATATTTTGTTAATGAGTAACTATGCCACAGTGCCTGACTTGCAGACTTAATGATGGTGCACAGCAAGTTCCCCTGCTTTTTTATGTGTGCACATGTGGATAAATACAGATATTTATCCCTCCCTTTTTCATTTTAAGATCATAAGTCATTAAATCATATGTCATACTTCTTTCTTCAAAGCCTTTTCCGTTATCAGCTGCTGTGTATCAGAAATACCCTTAATTTTGATCCATAAGAACATGCCAGCAGTAGGAGGGTACCATTCTGCCAAGTCTGGAGAAAGAGAGAGAGACAGACATGGGATCAAGGAAGAAACTTATGCCCCACTTTTAATGGATACATCATAGATTCAGTGATGTTTTGCTGATTTGCTGATACAAACATTATTATCACTATTGCTATAGCAATTTTTTGTATCTTCTTTTAAATTAAGGTCACTGTTTCAGAGATTTTTTAAAGACAGAGATTTTTAACATTGAAAGTATAAGAACATAATGAAGTGAAATACATGCTCTTTGTAAAATTGCTTTAAATAGTAATGTGAGCTTTTTTTCATCACCATCT
Source organism: Cnemophilus loriae (assembly GCA_013397755.1). Classification (NCBI taxonomy): domain Eukaryota; kingdom Metazoa; phylum Chordata; class Aves; order Passeriformes; family Corvidae; genus Cnemophilus; species Cnemophilus loriae. The sequence goes on along the minus strand of VZTF01006539.1, from coordinate 37,529 downwards.
ATCTCCCTGTCCTACCAGAAAGCATAAAAATGCAGCAATAGAAAATTTATCTTAAGCTTAATATTTAATGTAATTGATTGGCTTATAGTGCTTATCTGTCACTTCAGTCAAGAGATGCATTTAAGTGATTTTTCTTGAGCACAAAGATGATAAATAGCTAGCAAAAAATTTTAAGTGATTATCTGTGTTGCACTCTGACCTTTTAACCACTTGTCAGCAGCAGTGAGCATTGCATCCCGCTGGATCCTGTAGAAGTCTACCACTCTGAAAGCAAATTATCAACTGGAAGTCATGAACTCATACCATTTCAGAGTCCATTTGTTTCTGAAGGCAGAACTACTAGAACAACCCAAGTGCACATTTAATAGAAATATAAGCATATCCTGGGTGGGCACAACACAGTATACTGTGTGTATAAAACTTTGTATATGTATCTGAGAAGTCTTCACTGCTTCAGTGCATCCGTAGCAAAGCACTGATCAACCAGACAGACGAAGTCCCTGTGTGGCTGCTTCTTCAGCTTTACACATATCATAGAAACCTTTTATATATTACATCCATTCTGTCTATTATAGCAGTAGATACAAGTCTGGTTAACAGTATTTACTGCACAGAGCACACATACTGAAGAAAATTAGAGACTTAAATATATGCAAAAGCACAGACTTGATATTTGTGGATTTGGGTTGAACTTGTGTAACAGGTACACAGGGAAATGGAATTTGACAAGGTAAAAGGCAAATCATATGATTAACCTGTCATAACTATTTGACAGCTTCCCCTTTTCTAAACTTTTGAACCTACCTCTTTCATACTTTAAGTAAAACTTGCAAATAATTTAATCTCTTACTGGGAAAAATGACCCTAACCCAGGTTTCATGACAGACAAGTCATGTGCAGCGGCTTTTGTTGACATAAAATCACACAGCTGTGCAATGGAAGACATAAGAGATGCATGATACTGAGTTCTTAATTCAGATGCAAATGTGTTCCCATGTCTTGAGAGAACATCCTTAGTAATTTGCATAATTTACATAATTTTACATTTGTATTTTTAAAAATACTCTCTGAACCAATAGCTTTGATTTCTGGATGTATTTTGTTACACTTGATACACAAACACCAACACCTCCAGAGATTTAAACAGATTTGGGGCTCAGCTATATCTATTGCTACATTCTGTATGAAATGGTAGATCTACTTTGTGTAGTTTTTACCAAAATTGCTAATTCTGTTACAAAGTTTTTACCAGTTATCATTTTATTACATGTTGAAATTATAATCATTAGTAAGACAAAACTTCTCCAAAAATGTAGCTGCTCCAAAAAAAACCAGACAAGCTTCTACACCAAAGTCTGATCTAACACCTCACCCTTGTACAAATGAAATCAGCTGGAAGAGATTGCAGTCAGCTGTGAGGCCTCATCAGTAAGGTTATAAAGCACTGCAGCTGCTCAACTGTAGCTCTATTTTCATTAGTTCAAGCAGCAGAACAGTCTTTGGGCTTGAGCAAGGCTGCCTTTTGACCTACAAGACAGAGGTAAGTGAAGAGATGCATTTGGGTTTTATTGTTTTGGAGCTACTGAAAGTTGAGCTGAAGTGTGGTCCAAGTTTCTCCGTGAGACTTATCTTTATGTTTCTAAATCTTAAAACAAGGCGATGCTAGGGCTGGTGTGTCTGGTTTGGTCTTTTTTTTCAAATATTGGTGTTTATAGTATGAACATTAGGGACATAAGTGGCTGTTACAGTGAGATACAAGAACTTGCATGCTTTGCTCATGTTGTTGTTACAGGCCTTTGCAGAGTGTAGCACTCTCCTACTGAAGTGGGAAGCTTGGGGCTCTAATGATATCAAAGCAGAGCATATTAAATGAGGCACTGACAGTCAAGAGAAACTATGCTCCTCCTGCATAATAAATGAAAACCAAGTGTGTGTCAGTCAGTATGCAAGAAATGCTTTGTGAGTTAGACAGTAGCCCAGTGCTCTCTCTCCCTAAGAGTGAGAGGCCATGTTCAGTGTGTGCAGATGAACCTCACTGTTTTTCCATTAATATCCACAATCAGGAGATCAAGGATGGCAAGAGTGTGAATTCCTGCTAACTTACTGAGGCAAGAACTCCCTTATAAAAGTTATGCTGACTCTTTCTCAATGGATTCTGGGCTCAGAGATCTTAGCTTTTGCTATAGATCCTAACACTTTAGCAGGGATCAAAACTTTATTCACTGGCTTGAAGCTTCCAGGATCCTCTCAAGCTTCCTTCAGGTAGGAGCTGTATAATGTCTGTGCCAGTGGACTGGCAGATTGTCTGCCTGGAGTGGTAGGTGACGTGCTCTGACCTGCCTGTGTGCAACTTCACAGTGTCTTTTCAGGGCTCTTGTATGAACCCAACAGTCTTTGTGACCTGCCTTACCTACTCGGCCTAATACTGGTGCACCTCCTCTGACTTGTTTACTACTAAGAATGTTTGATGTAGGTAACGAGTAGTAGAATGACAGGTGATGGGATTCAGCATATGACATAACCCTACCTGTCTATATGCTCCAAGAAACTTTTTTGTCCCCATTGCTGAAGCAGCTGTGATATCATAATCTGAAGAAATAAAACACATCATCAATACCAAGTTTTAAACAGGACCGTTCCATAATCATCAAAAGATCCATAGCCAAATGCATTATTCAACATTCCCCAGACATGAAATTGCATGTGGTGTCTCTTGCAGCCCTTTATAAACAGAGGTGCCAAGGCCAACAGGTCATTATAGTCCATGTTACTGGTGTCTCTAAGGATCATAGCAGTATTTGGAAGTTGGGGTGGAGGGAGGGAAAAATGGATGAAGAGCTAAATATGATAACTGGGGAGAAAGATGAAGGCAATGTATATTGCTTTACCTTCCTGTCTGCTTTAATAGTGCCTCTGTGACGAACTAACGGAGCTGGAAGATGGAAGCCATATTTAGATGTGTTCAATGTCTCCTTTCTGTATTACTAACAATAAAGGGGCTGTAGTTGGCAGCTTGCTTTGAAATGTCTTTGTGGGCTGCCAGTATTGTTTTAATTGAAAAGTAGAATAAAAAATGAGTGTTTCTTCCATGCTATGATTTACATTGAGGTTTTTCAAATGAACCTACCAGGAAGAGATAAAGTATTTCAAATCTTGATTCTTGAAATCAGGGTTAAGGGGTATCAGCTGTACTATCCATGCACTGAGACAGCCCTCTAGCTCCGGTTCTGAGTTCTATGGTGGTCTCTCTTTCTTTGGCAGACTTATCAATGAATGTGCATAAACAAAACTGCGAAAGTGCAGAGTAACTGTGAAAGTACTAAGCTGTTTACTTGTGGTTTCTTATAGCTTGGAGTATGTTGTCTTCTCTAAATACAATTCATTTGGTGGTTTGGTACTTGCCTGTGTGAAAGTGCTAGTGTGCATCGTTGACACCTGAATGTGTAGAACAACTCTGTCGATGAGAGGCTTGGGACCCGTCAGAAAACCTATTCTTAAACTAGAAACCAACCAAACAAAACAGTTACTACAAAAATGCAATGTGCAAATACTTTTTTCTGTGTTATATGTGGGAAAATGTGCAACCATTTTATTGATAGTGTAAGGATCTCCTATGCATTCAAATTTATCTATATCTTAATACTACCCTCAGCCTATACAATTTAGAAGCTGAGTATCAAAGTAATGAAATAAAAACATTTAAGAGGTTTTATGCTTATAGTAGCCTCTTAGTTATAAGGCTTCAGGACAAAATCTGTGTTTGTAAGCTGTTCTCTGCAACCATGAAGATTACATGAATCAAAGGGAAGGAAAGATAGATTTTCCCACAATGAAAAATCATGAATGCTCAGGCTTTATGACAAACAGATAAGTGGCAAATAGCTTTACTGTTTCAACGCCTTTCAGTACTGCAGAAGGAATGGCATTTAGATTGGTAAACTAGATGGTTATTTATGCTTCAATTCTTATCACCCATCTTTACACATTGTCTGAAGTTTTTATTTGAAGAAAAATGGAACCAGTAAGCTCATATGTGTCTTTGGCAAAGATAATATTGCATCATGCCATTTAGCAGTGTCACTTCTGAAAATGCAATCACACTTAGTGTTATGTTGACTCCTCACTTTCTCTAGAATGGGTTATAATCCACCAGCTGCCAATGCAAAATTCACATTAGTTTTTTATATCTATTAGGTTAACAGACAAAAGCAAGTTAAAAATCAAATATATTGACTTGTGTGAAATGGAAAACAGCCAAATTAGTTTTTTTCAGGCAGGTGGAAACAACCTGAAAGAACTGGAAGGCTAGATATCAGTATAATCCTATGAACAGTTTGTGAAGAATGATTGTTTCTTTTCTGTATTACAAGTTCAGGGAGCTTGCAGGAATGTTAAGAGATAGATAAAAAGGGAAATGGAAAAAGAAGAGAGAGAAGCTCCTAAGAGTTCCAGGAACAGAGCTGGAATCCAGCATCTGTCTTTCTGGCTAGATGGTGCCTGCAAGAATGGGCTGCCTGGGGGGAGAGGCTTAACTATCGACATTAGAAGAGAAACAGAACCTGGACTAAAATGACTGCCAAGAGATGACACGAAAAGTGAGCAGACTGAGAAAAGCCATTGATTCAGAAGTTCATTCTAGAAGTGGATAGTTATTAAATGAGAAAACACTATGACATCTCATCACTTTGTATGAAGTCTTGTGTCTTAAATGAATAGGCAGTGCTGAGTGGTCTGCAGCTGGCCTTACCCAGGTGAGAGAATTTTAGAGAAAGAGTCGGTCCTGATAACTCGGCCATCCACATCCATTGAGAGGAAAGTTGGAGCCCATGGCTTGGAATAAAAAATAAAAAATAAAATTCAAGGTGCTAGTAAGGATTATAATGGAATTATTTTCTTTACTGTGAAGACACAATTAATTTCTCAAATATGTATTCCAAGGAAAACATTGCAGTAACTTGCTGATAAGTGATTGTTTAGCCTAGCTTTCTGAGATGTGATTACAATATCCTGTGAAAGTCTTCAAGAAATCAGCTTTGTTATCTTTTCATGCTTCCTTAGCCCACTGTTCAGCATACAAGTGTTCAGTTTAAGCATTGGTATGATGCCATAGGAAAGAGAGAGAAATAATGACTTTTCTGGCAAGATTTCTTTGTGGAGCAAAGAGGTACTGCAGTTTCTAAAATGGAGCCTTGTAGCTTTTTGCTTTGCTATATTAAAAAATGAAATCAGAAGACATCACCAAATTGTGAAGATCTGAGTTCAGCATACTTTTTCCTTATGAAGAATTCTGTTTTTACACATTCTCCCCTCCATTTTCTAACAGAGCTACACAGTGCTATTCAATGAGTAAATGAAGCAATTTTCCTCCTTCCATAAAAACATTTTTCAAAAGAGAAAATGCTGACCTTTATCTTCTACCAAGGTTTTACTGCTTTGTAAGACCTGTTTTGATTTCTGAAGTTAGGTACTTTCAAAGACTGAGTAACTGTAGATTCAGGTATGGAATTTGTGGAAAATTTACAGAAGAAGGTAAGCTGCCTATCCAGTACCACCATCTGTGGTACCTGGGAGAACTCCCAGATTCTCCAAAAGGCAAAGGGATAAAAATGGGGTATAGTAGATGGGGAGTAGGCGGTCTTCTGCTGAATGAAAGAAGAGACAGGGAGAAAGGAACATTAAGAGGCTGCAAATTTCAAGTGCTTCTTCAGTGACATACTTGCTTTGCTCTGAACGCAAAGCCTTCGTCATTTTCTCATTACTGAAAAATTCTATCCTGTATGAGGCTTGAAAAATTTGAGCCGCTAATTAACAGGACATAAAATACCACAAAGGGGAAAATGACTGAAAGGAGCACAGACTGTGAGGCCTACAACTGTCTCGGTAGGACATGAAGGGGCATGCAGGAAGGTCCAGGGCTCAAACCTTAGCTCTCTCCTGAAACCTTAGTTTCTCTCCAGAAAATAAGGTGTTACTAAGGATTATGGAAGACAAATTACCTTTGCAAATTGAAGAAAGTAGTAAGGATCGTCTTCTATTATGAGAAAATCATATTTTCTTGCAAGCTAAATAAATTAATAAAAAGTAACAAAATGAATAAAAGTTAAAGACACTGCAAATTCAGTCAGGTTTTTTTTTTTAATCAGCACCATATTATGATTCTATTGATTGGTCATTCATTATATAGAAGCCCCCATGATGAGAAGCCTTCGAGAGCCCAATTTAGATATCAAAAAATTATAAGAGTAATCATGGTACCTGTACTACAAGGACCCATGTATGCAGCTGAAGCTCTGTTCCATGTGGCATTCAAACTGTGCAGGCATTGTGCAGTAAGTCCAGTTAGAAGCCCATGGCAAAGGTACCAGCCACCAATGGGCTATGATTGAAAAACAGTTTGTCTAATGCATAGTCTACCTCTGAAGAGTTGTGAAAGATTCTGTCAGAAACAAGTTCTAGGAGGAATGTCTACTGGACCAATAATGGGCCCAAATACCACACAAAGGATACCCTCAACTGAAACAAGACTGACGTTTATCTATTTCCACCTACAAGGTTCACAAGGCCACAGCTCCATACCTGGTAAATCTCCTTTTTGCGCTCTGTGGTCAGTGAGTTGCCAGTTGGGTTGCATCCATTTGGAATAGTGTACAGGAATTTGGGGAGAGTATGGCTACAATTTTTTACATCCTCTGGGCTCCAAGCAGACAGAATTTCTTTTAAAGCTTTTGGTACAATGCCATGTTGGTCACTAGGAATATTAATTATATTACAACCCAAGGGTCTCAGCTGTTGATAGAAGGAACAAAACTGTCATAACTGTGTAATTCAAAGGTCTTCCTTTTGTTATTGGCACCATAAAATTTCATCAATACAAAGTCTTTCTTTTTGATTTTATAGATATCTCAAGTTCCATTTGCTCGTGAGTCAAATAAAAGTTAGCCTGAATTTGCTGTAAGGCTTGTCAAACTTACCACATTACTCTTTATTTGTCCTACTAAGACAACTGAGAAGAAATGGGTAACTCCTATGTTCGACTGCTGCTCTTCTCTAGGAAGTCAGATTTGGTTTTTCAAGTGGAAAGGGAGTTTGTAAACTTGAACTGTTCTCTCAGGACTTCTCATGCTCTCACCACAGACAGTTAAGGTCACAGCACCTTTGTTTCCTACTGACAATTTACACTCTACTTCGGTGGAAATGCCAGAGCTTTGAGCTACTCTTCACTGACAAAGGGCAAAGAATCTGTTCTCAATGGATCTATTCAGCAATACAAAAGAGAATTAAATGATGCTACTGCAATGTCATGTTGACAGCAGTATGAAAAAATATAAGTAAAATACCAACGAAAAAGCTTGCTGTCTCTCCTCTGTGGAATTTCAATTTGTACCATGTAGTGCTCTGCACTTTTAAGTAAAACTGCGAGCTGCTACATTGTCAAAACGCATTCCTAAAACAGTACAGCTGATTAAACTATATATTCAAATTTAGGATGGCAAACAATAACAATTAATTTTGATGCAAGGGGGGACAACTGAATTTGTGGTGTATTTATTCTAACTCTTCTTGCAGCTCTTACACATTTTAAGCTGACATTTAATTTTACACTGATTAAGCTACTTTTCAGAAGTAAACTTTGCTGCTTTTGTATAGTTCTCACTAATTCATATCTTCACACTCATATATGGATGTTTCAGGCCTATTCCAATATTATACTATTTACAGCTATCATATAATCTGACCATGAAATACTTCAGGTAAATGTGCTGACATGTTAACACACCCATTTGTTATAAATTTAGTTCAACCAAACTATATGATCTTAGCCCTTGAATGAACTAGTACTTGGAAGAGGAACTTCAAATAGCTTTTATAGAACTTTTAGTAGAAAACTTTCTATGAGTTAATATTTATGAACTTAACTGGTTGAAAATAAAAAATAAAATTCACACTAAAATCTTCAGTCTTAGATATGTTTTTATGGGAAATAAAGACTGTTTATAAGACTGCAGATCAGGCACTAAACTGCTGTTTAGTTCAAATGTAACGTTCACAGTGTTTCGTAGTTAAAGAATACTTACAGCTGCTAGTGTCCCAGAGTATGTGGGTGCATCCAAAAGGATGTTGTCTCCAGGATTAACGAGCATTTCAAACACCTGCAAAAGAAAAGAGTCTATTTTAAAGATTGTTCCATTTTTGTACATGTGCTTCATACTTTTACAGATTAAAAATCTTGATTAGATATTAGTAATTCCCTAACCATATAATTATCCTGTCTGTAAGAAAGGCAACGAACAGATGAAAACTCTGCTTTAGAGTGAATTTAAGCTAGGTTATCAACTAGAGAATACCAACCCGACATGGAAAGACGGTGCTCTTTCTACTGTATAAGTTACAGAAAGAATCAACTAAACAGCAGTGAGAGTGGACTGGAAAGGGTAATTATTTCAGGAAGTAAAAGCCCCTAAAAAATCAGGAAGTGAAAAAACAGAAGAAACATATTTAGAACAGAGTTATGGTAAAGCATCTATGCACTTATTACTGCACTACTTGAGTAACATGAAATGTTACCTTATAGCATATTTTCTACGCAGGCTCTTTGGTTACCTGAACTTTCATGCAGTCCTGACAGTCTAGAATGCCACTCCAATTTTATTTAATTTCCCTTATCTTGTATTGGTAGTACTGTCAGACATGCAATTAATAAAGTACCTGGCATATACTTATAGAGGGCACTTAATGCTGTATATAGCTGAACTGATGGAAGAATAAACATCTCTCCAAATGAAATGCTTCTAACATATGCATCCTTTGGTCTTACTTTACACAAGCCTTCCTGGCTGCCGGTTGTGACACACACTTCCATCTGTCCTTGCTCAGGACTGTAATTGGCTGTGGGGGGATCATGTAGGTTCCGCTGGAAATCTTTTAGCCAAGACAACAGCTCTGGAATCCTGAAACATGAATAAGAAGGCATATCTAACACCTTATATAGGCCAAAGCTAGGCTGTCCCTCTAAATCCCTGCCAAATCTAGCATGCAGTCCTGAGTCTGATTTCAACTGTCACACAGATACACTTAGATGCAATCGTTACGGCTGCTTTACCAAATTAAGAAAATGAGATGGGCATCTGTGGTCCATACACCAAATTATCATACTGACATCTGGGCAGAAATTCTTTGCCAAGGATGAAACAGGGTGGAGGCTGAACAATACCTGCTCCTAGAAATGATCATTCTGTACTTGGATGTGGCAGTGTGACAAAGCTCTCAATGCTGCTAGTAACTGGCTGCAGATTACAAGGATTTCTAAAACACGTTTTCCAAAAAATGTCTTAAGATCTTGTAGGATGTTCACAAATGGCTGGGTTCATTTGAATATTAAGAGAAGTCTTAATTGATGCCCCATGTGTCTGTGTAGGTATCCAAGTACTTTTGCAAACCTGTCTCCACCTGACTCAGTGCTGTCTGCTGAGGAGTTTACATGAACACTAAAGTAATGTAATGATATGCAATTTTTGTACCAAAAATGACAATTCTATAAATGCTTCCACTCAACTACCACAAGTTGTACACACTGTATATGGTGCCAAATGAAAAGAAATACTCCAAAACATAGAAACTATGTACTGTAACGCAGTATCTTTTAAATAATATCTGATTTGGGAGTCTGGATTCTCAAATACTAAGAGCTAGGAAATGCTCTGGCTTGAGAATTACTAGGATTAGGGTTTTAGGTGATTTAAGGGATTTTTTTCTTTTTACATTACTCATTGCAAAATTTTCCACTTGAACTGAAATGTAAATAGTGATGCAAATGGTAAAAAACATGGGTTTTGGAAAGAACCTATTTTTTGAAAAAACAGCTTTATGAACAGGTTTTAAGAAAACGGGTGACTTAATGCAATAATAAAGCATATTATGATCCTTAGCTTCTGGTATCTTGAAGTGCAAGCGGCTGTGACAGATACCCTGCTGAGGCTGAGTACTGGAGAGCTCTCTTCATCAGATCTTCCCCAAACTCAATAGGAGTTCCATGTCCAATATCAATGGTTGCCCTCTTAAATGGAAAAAGATTAGGGTTTGGTGCCCCTCCAGCCAGAGAGATGAGAGACGGAGGAGACTTCTGCATCAATTCAGCTAGAGTAAAATGAAAACACCTTGGTTACCATTTGATTATTACAACGGTGATCATATCTTTAATCAATATTTAATAATGGCCCAGAGAACTTGTTCTGTTTCTCAATTTATTTGTTTAACTATCATGAATTCAAAGGGATAATTCTTCTTAAACTCACCTTTCTGCTTAGATTAAATAGGTGTTTGGGGGGGCACAGGGAGGGAGATACTGTTAGGACAGACTAAAACAAAAAATCATTTTAAGTTAAAAAAAGCTGTGTAATTTATTTTGAAATAATCTGGACATAGTTCTACTATTATAACTGTCATGAGTGATGTCTTTTGAGCTTCAAGGATTTAAAATCTTAATGATCTTCTGTTTAGACTGGCTTGAAATGATTTGCTTTGTTTTTTGTTGCTTTTTATTCAGTCTCACTTCAGCTGATCTGGCAGCTATACTGACAGATGATTATAGCTTTTCCATAAGGGAATGGAAATGTTTCTGGCAGGCCAGTTTTAGTGGCAGAGGCACTGTGTAAGTAATTTGCTATGAAGAAAATCTTAATTCCTGCTTTTAAGTCACAGTTTCACAATCATTCAGATCCAATCTGCGCAGTGCAGACTGGACCTTAATCCAGCAAAGGCACTTGATTGCATTAAATCTAAGAACTCACAATATTGCATTCATGCTGGCTTGACAGTTTTACATCAGATATGAGAGAACAGATGACACCAGATCTGGCTTAAAAGAGGCCTGTTATCGAGTTTATTTTCCAGTACTTATTAGCAGACTTGCACATGGGGAGTTAATTCTTAACAGTTATTTCACCAGTTTGGGTTATGCCTGTGACTTTTGGCCTGGTAAAGAGAGATTTACTTTGTCATCAAAACTGCAGGCTTATTATGCCTTTCTGCAGGAACTGTGCTACTTAATACTTTTGTTATGACGCGTATCAATGTATCCCTTGAAAAAGAGACTACCTAGAGTGACTTACTTGACTTAGCTGTACCTGTATGAACCATTTTAAGCAGAACAGCAAATGCCAGCCCCTTACCAAGAGGGGAAATTGACCCCTGAAGGCTTAACTAGTGATGTATGTCTCATGCTCAGATTCTGTCAGGTCTCTGTGGGTTTCAACTGAGTAAACAAGCAGGCAGTTAAGCTCTTCTATCTGTCACACAGAAGAAAATGTAACGTGGTAACCTAAAGATAGATTAATATGGAAAAGGAAAGTGTAGTAATACTGAAGGGGTGGGGGTGGTGAGGCATTTATGGACATGAACAGGATACAGGAAAACGAGGTGGAAAGAAACATGCTGGGACTGAATTTCAAGTCATTAGCAGTTGCTTGTTCCTGGATGCACAGCATAAACTCAGTTGCAAACTATACCAAAAGCCCGGGTTCAGAGACAGTAGCAGAGACTTTTCAGACACTTGTTAAAGTGATGATACTAATTTGTCTGTCTGGATGGGTTTCTGAAACGGTTCAAGGCTATTCACTTTATTTTTCTTTATACCTGCTTGGCATCTCCGCTTGACAAAAGTCAAGTTATCTGGCCTTGACTGTCAGCTTACAGCATGGTTTTCTTTCAAACCTTTTCAAGTCTTAGGCCATGATACCCCAGCACAGACCAGAACACAGAATGATACTTTCAGAGAAACTGAAGGGAAGAAGGGACATGTACTCACTCAGGACTCTTATTGGAGATGCTTTTCTTGCTGCACTCACAGTGGTGATGAACCTAGAGTAATTCATATCTGTGAAGAAAGAGTAATTAGTTGGACATGAAGCTAGAAAAGGGAATAAGAACTGCAGTGTGCTTTTGGTATGTGCATCTCCCAAAAGTAATGCTTTTGATCTGGGTGATTTGTGGTATGCCAGTGAACAGGAAAAAGCCCTTTCCCTCTCCCCTTACTGTCAGCTCTGGAGTTCTAAAGGCAAATTACAAATCTGAAGATTTGATGGATTCTAAACAACCATCAGCTCTTTTTTATTTAATGAGAATCCTGCTTTATTAAGCACTGCATTTGAAGTGCTTTTAGGATTGCAAGCCATCATTATGAGTCACAATACTTGTCAAGTAAGAGGTGGATTTTTTTTTTTGGAAAGGATAATTAAGATAGTCTTTCAAATGTATCTGATGAGTGTTTTCCTCCTTTTCCCTGGTGCCCATGGAGATTCAGTGTCTACTGAACTACAGTCTGGTAGGAAGCCCGAAGGCCTGGAAAGGCCACAAGAAAGCATCTCCTTCGAAGGGAAAGAAAGCGCAGACATGAAACGGAAGGGCAAAGAGCAACCACGGCAATACGCATGTGCGGGGAGTTACTAGAAACGATCCGCCGCTTTGTAAAAAATTTTACAAAAATTTGTAAAAATCTCGTGCGTTCTAAAAATACCTCCCTCAACTTCGCTCCCCCTCCAGCCCAGCACGGGCTGCACACAAGGGCGGGCTGGGGCTGTGTTTTAAGGGATAGCTGAGCAGCGCTTCGCCGCCCTCCCCGAGGCGATTCCGAGACACTCCCCTGCTGCCCACCCCCAGGCCCCCGGAGGGGGCACGGAGCCCTCACGGCCATCCCGAGCTCACGACCGGCGCCGTCCCGCTGTGCCGAGGGTTCGGTGGCGGCCGCGGGCACCTACCAGCGGAGGGCGCGGGGCCGGCGGCCGGGCAGGGCGGACAGCGGCCGGGCGGGGCGGACAACATTCGTGTGTGAGTCCGTGCGAAAGCCCTAAAACGAGCGGCTTCCTCGCCGGTTCCGTCTGTGCAGTGCCCGCCAAGCGTCTCCCCGACAGTGCGGGGAAAGGCGGGGGTAGCTGGGCAGGGGGTACCGCCGGGGACTGGGGAGCCCTGGGACACCTTCCCCTAAACCAGATTGCTCAGGGTTCCATCCAAGTTGGCATTGAACACTTTCAGGGATGGGGCATCCGCAGCTTCTCTGGGAAACCTCTGGCAGTGTCTCATTTGGGTACTGGAAGGTGCTCTAAGGTCTCCCTGGAGTGTTCAGGCAACAACCCCAACTCTCAGACTATCTTCATGGAAGAGGTGCTCCAGCCTTCACGGCCCTCCTTTGCACTCGCTCCAACAGGTCAATATCTTTCCTGTGCTAGGGTGGGAGCACACTGGGTGGGAGGGCTCGTAAGAGTGGACTAGAGGGGCAGAATCACCTCCCTCGTAAAGATAACGGTCACACTTTAATCAACTTTATGATGTTTCGACTAAAGGTTTTGCTCATAAAAGGAAGCAAGAGGATGCAAGAAAGGGGTCTAGGTGTAAAGTAATCTGAAGAAACCAGTGCAAGAACATGCAAAATCAGCTTTGCTTTGCAGCATATAGGTCTTTGTAGTTAACTTAGAGGCAGGAGAGTAAAAATGCTGGATAGGACGAGCATTGGAGCATTTCTAGGCTCTAATTCACTACATCACCAGGCTTTATGGTGCCCAGTGCTCAAAGCATGTTTTAACTGGAGCATAAGTTGCTGAAGGCAAAGCTGAGGTATGAGAGCCAAATGTCTCCAGAAAAAAGATGAGGTGCCTTATCAAGTTACCTTTTTTCCCCCCCTTCTTTAATTTGGGTGACTTTATGCAGTATTTGGATCTGCTGAAAGGCTTCATAATTAGATGGAGTAGGTTGAAATAGAAATGGAGTTCCTGCCAAGTTTGGAATGCAGTCAGGAAGGATTGTTTGCTTAGTTGGTGTGTGAAAGCTCTTACACTGAAAATCAAATTTTATTAATAGCTTTAATGATCTGAAGAATTTATAATTTAGGTAATTGCCTTCTAATTGTGTAATGCACAGACAAAAATAAAAGATGGGTATATAAATGTGAAACAGCAAGTGGAGAGATATTGAACTTCTGTAGAGTGCTGGCTGTGAAAGACTGATTGAATTTGAACTGCTTTTTGTGTAATTCTGTTTTTTCATTTCCTGGCTGTCAGTGTTGTAGTTTGTGACAGAGACCAAAGCCCAGAGAAGCCAAGGGAAGGTTTTCCATTTTCCATTGATTTTTGTGGGCTTTGTCTGGTCTCTTAGCAATTATGGTGTCATCCTATTGAAACAAATTAGAAAAAATAATTAGTGCGCAATTGTTTGGATGCTTATCCCAGCTGGATTCATCTGGCAGTGCTCTGCATCACTGTTTATATTCCTTAGCAACCACAAGTCGAGTGCTCTGTTTTACTACTGCGCAAGAAGTTCTGTCTTTGTTTGTTACGTGCACACTTAGAACAATAATGATTTTGTGCAAGTCTTGCATAATTCATGAAGCATTGGTAAGGTCTACATATGGTTGTTGTTAATGTCTCCTGTCATCTGAAACTGTACTACCTCTTTCTAAACTTGCTACGTGCTATGTCCACTTATGTGTTAAAAACCCCAATCTACAAACAGAACAAAAAAGCCTAAAGCAATTTCATTTAAGAAGAACGGGGAGATCAGGTAAATACTGTTACTTCGCTGTTTCCTTCTCCCCTGAGGAATTCAGGGTATTTCTTTTAAGAGCAAAGGATTGAGACAGCAAACACAAAAATTTAACTGAGTTACTGTTTTTCCAGCTGTATCGACAAAGTGTGAATCTCTCTCCAAGGCGCTGCACTATAGCCCGGGATGCTATACATTTTTAGTCTTATAGTATGTGTATCCTGTGACGTTTGAGTGCCCTGTTTGAAGCGATCATTTGACACGATTAAATGTGAGCGTGCGACAAACACGGCGCCGCGTGCAGAGGCCCGAGCGGGGCGCGGAGCCGCTCCCGAAGGGTTCCAAGCCGCCGGTCCGAGCTCGGCGGGGCCGCGCCCGCACCGGCGCTCGGCGGCCGCACGGTGGCGCCTGCGCACCGCGTGTGCGGGCGGCGAGCTCCCGCTCTGGAACAGGAGTTCCGGCTAAAATCGTATTGGCGTCTTTTGTTCGGCTGTAATTTGTAGTTGTGATTAAGCGTCCTGCCTGAACGGCTTAGCTACCCGCGTTTCGGTGAACGGGTTAAATTTCTGCGGTAATGTTTCTTGCTGGCTGGGGACAACAGAACTGGCAAGTGGCGCTGTCGAAAAAGCCTTTACGATGTGAAGGTGGGAATTTTATTGTGACGAATTGGAATGGCTGCCCATGGGAAAATCGCATAAGACCAGAAAATGGAGAAGTGTGAGATCAGCCATTTTAAACATTAGAAACAAATTGTTCCTGCCAAGGGCTGCCTTCCCCGGGAAAAATGCAGACTTTGGCAGCACCTTTGTGTTTGCAGAACACCCCTTGTGTGCAGCAAGCCATCACTGGTGTGCAGCAGTCACTAAGATAAGGAAGATCTCAGCAGTACAGAACAGTTTGAATCTGGGATGTGAACATCCACGGACTCAATTACTGCAGAGATCAGAAGTATCTGGTTTTCCTGTGGGAAGCTAAAACTGCTAGGAGTGTGTTGGCTCTGGCTCTCGAGACAATTAGTGGAAGAGATGTGAAGTCAGTTGTCCTTTGGCTTGCAGATTACTTGAGTGATTTCCTGACTTCTGTCTGTCTTTACCGTAAGCTCTTGGGAAAGTAACATTTCTGCACTTCCTTTATGTCATGCCTTTTTCAGTGGGACCCTGATCTTGCTGGACCTTATCAGAGCTGCTGCAAAAAAAGTAGAATGCTGCCATTTGCTCTTCTCCCACTCTGAGGCAACTGCATAGTAAAACATGTTTATAGTATCTTTTTCCAGGGTTTTAGAACTCGATGCATTCCTAAAATGGGAGAGGGCTTAGGGAAGACTGAAGATTGATTCTCAAACAGTTACAAATCCTGCTGCCTATTCAAATAAAATTAAACAGCATCCTAGTCTCACCTATATGCTTGTTGACCATCTCAGCATTAGGAGGACATCTTGATATGCTTTCTGCTGCTAACACACATACCCTTTTCTTTTTTTTTTTTTTGTAATAGCTAGCTCCTTATGCTTCAGAGACTGTTGGATGAAAATAACAGGACATCCATGATATTCATAATATTTGCAGCAGCTGTCAAATGATACTGTCTTAGAGTGGAAGATGTGCAGTTCTGCAGAGTGACAGCTGTGGCTTGTATATGTTTGAAGCAGCCCTCTCTGCCTGAAGGGTGGTGGCACCCAGACATGTAGCAGTCTTACTCTGATTGACGGCCTTTTTTATTCTCCTTTTTTGTTTTTTTTTGAGCATACAAAGACTACCATCATTGCTTCCATCTTTGCCTTTTTTTCCAATCAAGCAAAGGGAACAGCACGGTGTCGAGAACAACAGTTTTCTAGATATTCTTAGAAAAACTATAGAAAAGCTGACTTCCACACTAACATATTCTTCAACAGCAGTTGCTCATTCCAGAATGTGTTCCTTTGATAGGATGTCTAATATGGTGAGATGTTTGCCTTAGACATTCATCAGACGTTCCCGTGCTTCAAAAAAAAAAAAAAAAAAGGGACTGATATTTTTCTGGACCACTTTGTCCATGCTACAGAAGCTGAAATTGGATGGAGCAAAGATCAATAATGTATCCAGTTAATACACTAACATATAAATGAAATGAATCATAAGAAATGAAATGACTTCTCCTGACAATCTTGAGATAAATGCTGTTCCATAATACCTCAGTCTTGTCAATTTGAATTTATATTATAGGCAAACAGTGGCTGACGTGTGAACTCTATTGTGTAAATCTCCCAGGGAGCGGGTACTCACTATTATTTGCAACGTATGTTATTCCCGGAGCTCAACCTTTGTTATCCATTTTCATTTAGTGGAGGCAAAAGTGTTTTTCTCCCCTGGCCTTGCATGTTCCTCTGTTCCTAGCAAGGTCACGTGTTTGTCTGGTGCAAGTGTGGCATGGAAAAAGGAATGATCCTAAAGGCGGAATGAGATAATGGAAAAGTGAAATTGTTGCTTCATTCTTGTCATTGCCTGGAGAAAATACGCTTCTCAGGTGTGGTGACAGCTGGTACTAGAGATGTGTTGTTTCTCCCTGTATTTTGAAATTTGTGTATTCAGCATGAAAGAATTTTCTGGTTTTGTATCTAGTTGTCTTCAAACTGATGAAGATACATTTTTGTTGTTAATTCTTGATTAATATTTGGCCTTTTGTCATGAGAGTAAGTTGGGCATTTATCTATTAAATTTTAATTTCTGGGCCTTGCTTTTATAAACATAAAACATAGTTCAGACTATTCTTCTGTATTCTATTGCAAGCCAAATTTTACGTTCAGCAGTTGCAATAGAATTATGCTTCTGTTCATTAGGTTTTGTTCTTAAGAGCTATATTTCTTCATGTTCAAATCACATCTGTAGTAAGAAGAAGATTGTCACTTCTGAGAACAGACGTCTACATGTGTTATCAGAACAGGTGTTAAGCAGGACCCCCATATCAATCAGTCTTACAGTGCTCATGTGCCTGCAGTCATTACATGGCTCCAGAGATGATGCAGAATTCCTAAAGCAGCCTGAAGGTACTTCTGTCACTCTGAATAGACAGGGAGTCTGGGGAGATTGCCTGATGTAGCCTTTGCCTTTGAAGAATGCAAATTTTCTCCTGTGTTATGTGTCCCATAATATGCAGACTTAGCTTTATATACTTCCCAATTGTTGCATGTAACTAGGACGCTTTAAAAATTTTGGAAAACTTGTGGAAAAAGCATATTTTGTATTTGTAGAGACTTATTAAATGGACCAACTCCATCTCCTGCCTAACTTCCCTAGTGGCTTTTTTTCTAGTATGTTTGTTTTGACATACTGTGTTACTGTGTTGAGCATATCATACTTCCCTCCTTGTTGGCTAATGCCTTTGATATTCAAACCTTAGATCAGAAGCTCCAGAGACTGCAGTCTGTCCTTTAATGTAAAGAGCCTCTGTAATGTTGACAAGAAGTCAATCTCTAAAAAAGGTTAAATGTTCTTCAGTGTCCTTGAAGAAAGAAAAAACCCTGACTAGGCAGGAATGGGGACAACTGAGAGAGTGTGTGCCATTCGTTTATGGGGTACTTCAGGAGTATGTTTTCCTCAGACCATCTAATTTT
Source organism: Cnemophilus loriae (assembly GCA_013397755.1). Classification (NCBI taxonomy): domain Eukaryota; kingdom Metazoa; phylum Chordata; class Aves; order Passeriformes; family Corvidae; genus Cnemophilus; species Cnemophilus loriae. Next base: position 19,411 of record VZTF01006539.1, on the reverse strand, counting down.
TTTTCTTCCTTTTCTCTCTTAAATGAGAATATTCTCAGACTATGCTTGAAACCTGAGTTTCTTTTCTGTTGACAATTGCTACATGTGGCTGCTCTTTCCTAATGAAATTTCTAAATGCGCTCGTGTTCTGATAATGCTCATTTGTTAATTCAGGTTGAAGTAAAGTCTGTTTTAATTATGGCATCTTTTTCTACTCTGTAATCCTTATTCAAACAAATGCTGAGCCCTGCAATTCCAAGAGTGAAAAATATGCATTATTGTGTAGATTCTTGGGCTTCTTTCCATGCAGGTGGTCAAGGTGATTTTTCCTCATGAAGTATATTCATATCTGCCTGAATGCTGAAGAGCTGGGGGGTCTTTGGGCATCATCTCAATTTTTTTCTTCTTTTTTTTCCCTCTCAGACTCTTTATTCCTTAGACCATTGTTTCTCTGTCGTGCTTTCCAGTGCTACAGCTCTGTCCTTGATTCCTTGAAATTGTCTCATTTTTGTTCCTTTTGTGTCATATTCTTTCATATTACATGGAACAGCTTCTTAGTTAAAGCAAACCAAATTTCTCCTCTCTTTTCAGAGGAGATCCTTAACCAAGCTATTTGAGTTGTAAACAGGGTATGTTTTCTTGTCTACGTGTGGCTTTGTGCAAAATGTCACAGATTTTTTTTGTTTTTATTTATTTTTTAACTAAAGTCTTCCTTAGGCAGTGACAAAGTGTTTTGCTACTGCTATGTCTAATGCTGTAATGCATAATGTAACTTTCATGTGACAATCAGAATGATGTACTATCTGTTGGAATAACAAGACAGATGAAAGTGAAATCATGAGTTCTACAGGTCTGGTAATCTTGGAAAATCCTTCTTTAGAGATGACAGATTATGATTGAATAAGGTTATATTAATGTATCATCAAATAATAAAAGTTCTAGGAGGGATAGTTTTATATTGTTTTTAAATAGCACATCCAGTTTCTTCTGATGTTGAACTCCTCACTTTCACTTTGTAAAACAGCTTTATTCCTGTGGCAAGTGAATCTTGATTGTGCTATTGTTGTTTAACGTATTTTGTACTTCAGTTTGTGTCCCAGACAAGTTCCTCATCTCTTTTCCTTGTGGCTTATCTGGGGCATGACTCAAAAGCCTCAGAGAGACAGCCTGAGCCAAGTTCTTTTTTATGATCTCAGTTTGTAAATCACACTAGCTTTCTGTGTTTTTTCATACACCACTAAATTTAAAAATGATAAACAGTTCTGCAAGCACCAACAATCTGTGAACTTGTACCTCTCTGTCAGCACATTCGGCGGAAGCAATTGCATTCACTGAAAGAATGATAAAATTGACTGTATCATATAGACTATGAACAGCATTTTAATGGCCTTTTAGCATTCACCAAAAGCTCTTAGCTCTGCAGTTGCTTTTGTTTTGTCTTTTGTTTTCATTGCATTCATACTATAAATCACTGCTTTTAAAATGTGTTTAGAAAGTACTTTTTTCTAAAGCTGTCAGCAATTAAACTGCAGAAGTTAACTTCTCAGGAATTAAGTTATATAAATTAGTTTGATTAATTACTAACACTGAGGCAGAGATTGGTACAAGTAAGATGAACTGTGGAATGATGGAATTAAATCTAGAAAACAAGCATATTCATATGGCAAATTCAATAGATGACATAATAAACCAGTTTCTTTTCATCTATAGAATATGTCCGAGTTTCCTTAATTTCTCTGAGGCCTTGAAGTAACTGTTTATACAACCAGGCAATATTTTTAGAGTAATTCTGGCTAATGCTACATCTGTATTGTGGAACTGGGGAGAAAGACAGAGGGAATAGTCTGTTGCCAATGCTTATAGGTAGATCTTGTAGGGCAATATTGCCTATAAATGATGAGCTGTGTTTGTGAGAGCGTCCTTGGGATTCTAGGAATTGTGAATCAAAATACTAATTTTTCATATGAATTTAGAGAAATTCTTTGTTTCTGTGGTGTGCAGGAATTCTTGGGAGTGATTGTCACATAGGTGAGACAGGTAGGTGTTTGGAAAGATTAATGCATGTTCTGTGCTTTGCTGAAGTAGCTGGAAGCAGGATCTAAATGAATTTACTTTTGCTTTTAGGAAAGCCAGATATTTCTCATGCAGGTACTCTAGGCTGAAACTTGCAGTAATATTTTAGAAAACTGGAGTTGTGTTAGGCACAAGGCAAGCATGCTAACTTCAATGGATACCAGCTCTGCTCTGACTATACCTACCACAGATGGAGAGCTAGGGGTGATACACATATATAGAAATATTATTTAGAGAACTAATCATCTTACTGAGTGTCCTTGGGATTTGCCCACGTGTTCTTGATGTCTATCATGTTCCATGGTATAGTGTATTATCCATGGGTCTTAGGGATTTATGATTATTTTTCAAGTCTCTAGAAAGCTAAACTGCCAGACTAAAGGAGCTTTGAAGTTTTCTCTACTTCATGCTGCGATCCCCCCATGATTCCAAGAAGGAAGCATGTGTCTGATTCCTGCCTATCTGTCTCTGAAAGGCTGTTGAGGTGCTGTGCTGGATATCTGCTGTTGGACCTTAGACTTGCCAAGCTTGGTAAAATATCAGGATTCAGGATTTTTAGTCTCTGTTATTTTGATGGACAGTGTTGCAGCTCCTGAGGCTGCCAGGGCTGTGGTGTGTTATCCATGCTTTGAGGATTTCCTGTGGCATGGCTTGAGCCTTCCCCAGCTGTTTGTCCCGTTGACAGTTCTGACTTCAGTGATGTGAGTGGCTTGGCATTACTGCATCTACAGGTGGTGAAACACTCTTGAGAAAGTTCTGTAGCTGAGCTTTACTTTTTTGGGGGTGGAGGGAGGAAGATGAATGCTGCATACACCAGGCTGTGAGTCTGTTAGAGTGGAAGAAGTGAGAGTTATAGGTGAAGAACTGTAAACATTTCTATTTAGACATCTGAATTGTGGCTAACAGTGAGTGGAAAAAAATGTGAATGCTGGAGGTGAGAGGAATATAACGTGTGAGATACTTTTACACTTGTTTATGAGATGAGTTCTGTTGTTGAATGCTTTCCAGTATTTTTCTCACTCAGAATGAAAATTAACAACAGCTTCAAAATAGAAATGTTGACATATATTGATCTGATTATGATAATACCTCCTATACCCTGCCTTCATACTTATTTAGATGTTGCTGGAGTTTTCTAATGGTTTTGTGAGTTACCTGCTTGAAACATAATTTTTACTAGTCTTCCTCTGTAATCTGTCAGTATCATGTCAAATGAAGTCTTTGATTTGGATAAAGCTGCATCAAAATTTTGAATTTAGCTTCATGTGAAACTTAAAATTTTAACATTCCCCACTCCACCCTCCCAAATATCCATTCTTGGTTTGGTGGCTCTCTGTTTATTTCATTTAGTATTAAATGGTTACAGATTTTGATATATTTTGGGTTTTTTTGCTCTTATTTGATAAGGGGAGAGACTTGGTTACTTAATATTTCAGTATGCTTCACCATGACATGTACAAATATGACTGAATATCACTGAGACAACCTGAAAGCCTGACCAGTTCTCCTAATTATTCTTTGTCTCTTGCAGGAGCAGTGAGCATACTCTATAATTCTAGGACTGAAAATTAGGTGAATCTTGCAGAAAGCAGCAGAAAGGCCTTGAAATCCATGGGGCATTAAAGTTGGTGGTGGCTTAATGAGAGATTTTAAAGTCTGAAAGTGTGCTATGCAGTGCTGGATGGTTCAGAGGGAAGCTGTCCAGCTGAATGCTCCTGCTTGCTTAGCAAAAGCTATTGTATTGAAGCAGAAGTAGGAAAAGCCTTAACTTCACTGATGTGTTTTTCAGATCCCTGAGCATCTTTGATTATTTCCCTATTTACAGAATATCTGGAAGAATGCAGTATTGCATAATAACCTGTCATTTAAAAAGGTTTTTTGCATAACTGGTCACTTCAAAAGTTTTTTTTTCATCTTCAAAGGATACTTTTGAAGCTCTGAAAGGCATAAGCCAACTAATAGGATTTTCACCCCTGCTTTAAGGAACTGATAGGACTAGCCTTAGTCGAAGCAGTTTTTAGACACAATTGCCCTTCCTTAAGGGAATTTTCTTACAGTTTAAGGCAGAATCTTCTTTCCCCAACTTGCAAATAATAGTTTGAAGGCAGAGGATGTTATGGTGCTAAATATGCAGAGATCTGAGGTCTAATCTAGTAATTTTCTCCCTGTAATTTGTATCCACGGCATTTTATCCCATGAGAAGAAATTGCAGAAAATGTAAATTCAAACCTCTTGCCTATCTGTATTTTCCATATGAGTGCATAGCTGGAAAAGAGTGCTGAGATTTGCACTGGAAACTAAATTTCAAGTAAAGAATCAGTTGTCATTGGAAGAAGCCGCTTTAAAAATTTGATCTTGATGGCTCATGAAGATTTTTTGTTTGCTAAATAGTATGCATACAGATTGTGGGAGTAGTATATTTTTCTCAGTTTGAGAATTACATGTAAACTGATTATGGATCACTTGTGCCAGGCTGAATTAATTTAGAAGCTGGTTGTATTTCGAACATTTTAAACAAGACTTTCACAACAGTACAGAAAGTGATTTTTCACTATTGCCCTGTCAGTTGTTTATTTTATTTCTCTATTTTTCAGTATCCCTAGAAGATAAGCCAACTGTGGTCCTATATGTATTATCAGCCATGTTAGTCTCTGCTTTCCATAGAGAAGGTCTCTTTTGCCTGACTGTCAATTGACTTTTCTCTGTCTAGGTATAATCTTGGTTTTTCAAGTTCCTGCAGAACTGGCAGTAAGGTTTCAATAAATAAAATTGTTAAAATGCTGGCCTACTTAATGTCCATTGCTGTGTGGAGAAAACAATATTATATGAAAGAATTTGAGATTTGAGTGACGTATAAGAGTATTTTGAAAATTTCCAAAATTAAAGAGGATAAACTCCATCATCTTAATAGAATTATTGTTTATAACTTATTTTGAAAATTCTTCTTCTTTCACTCTGGAGATATTTTTGAGAAAAGTATAAAATATGACATTGGCCTATTTTGCCATTTATCTGCGTTGCATTTTTCTATCTTATGGGCTGACTTCTTAGCAATATCTTAGGAAAAGTCACCTATAAACTCTATTCTGGTGAAGTCTTGGAATTTTCTGAAGGGTTTTCCCTCCTTTTAAGCTTATATGAACTTTATCTAGTAGTTTAAATTTAACACAGCTTTGAGTAACATTTCTTTTCATACCTCTGAACTGGTTTATATTGCTTTCATTCACCAGACAATTGTTGGTTTTACCGTGGTCAGCTCCCAGCCTAGATTGAACTGGAAGTGCTGAGTTTTCAGGTTTGAAGTGCTCTCACTGTTTTACAAATTGCACTGTAGTACATTCAAGAATAACTTTTAAAGATCTTGTAATCCTTTCCTGTGTCTTAGTAACTTGTTAAAGATGCGAAATGGTGGCCTTATGTCATTTTTCTGGCTAGGAGAGAACAGTGTCTGCGGTGGCTAGAACAACAGTGTACACAGTACCAAATATTAGTTGGAGTGCATACATTGCCTTCTTGTTTTGCATTTGTTGTGGTATCTGAAGTACCAAGTGGTAATTACTATTGATGGCAGCATGCCAGAGGCTGGATATCAGTCCTTGTGTTCAAGGTATGCTTTGTAGTTTGTCTAAATTCTTGAGGCCTCATCCTGCATTTGAGAGCTTTTGTATAAGACAGAAGTAATACTCCTACAAGAATAATTACAATATGCCTAAGCTGCAAAGACAAAGTTTCATAGTTGTTTGTACTCCAGTGTTTGCTTCCAATTATAAAACATAAAATGAGAAGGCTTAGTTTTTAGACTCATGAAATCAGAGTAATTTAACACTGAGCTGTCTCATCCCCAACTTCAAGGAAGCAGTGTGCTTCAGTGAGCAGAAAACAACTCATTTTTTAAGACAATCTTTAAAGCAGGTTAACATAGGCTCTAGATGCACATGAAGTAGCTTTGTCCGTAGCGCCTTATTTTCTTTTGGTAAAACTTTTTGTAAAATTTCTGAAGTAGAACTTGCAGAAAAGTAGACAATAAAAGAATTTTTTACCCTCGTTTGCATCCAGATCACGCTTTTCTTCATGTCATCTGAAGATGCAGCTGTTCTTTCACATAGTTGATTCATGTCATCCACAATTAAAATATCCTTGCTATTTAAAAAATGCTCCTCAGCATGTCTAAAAAGGTTGTCAAAACAATGGCTTGTTCACAGTGAGAGAAAAGCTCTTGATGCTTTACAGAAGATTGATGCAGTGACTTGACTTGGAAAATCTGGTTTTATCTGATTTCAGATGAAGTCATATTTTCTTGTATCTTGATGGTTAGTTTAAAATCAGATTTTCCTGATTTGGAGCCAGAGATGGTAAGATACACCTTATTTGTTATTCTTGGGTGATAGAACTTATTTACAAGTACATTCATATTGATCTCATTAAACACTGCCTTTTCTATCAAACACTGCTTTTTTTTTTTTTTAGCAAATGCATAACTTCACTTCTTATAGGTACTGTAGGATATGCAGTCCAAACATTCTAAGCTCCAGACATTTGATTATTGATAAAGAAAGTTGTATTGTTTCTGCTTTTACTGAGTCCTTTGAGGAAAACACCATGAGGCTTGTTCTTGGCTATTTGGGCGTTTCTAAAATATTGGAAAAAAAAAAAAGAAAAGCTTCATTCAACTTGATGAGAAGATTTAATTGTCACAACCCTTATCATAATAAAGTTTTAGTAACATAATTTAAAACTTCTTGCTTCCTTCTGGAATTCACTATCTCAAACTGGACACACAGGTATCCTGTATAGTGTGTGGGGAGGGTTCTGCTTATGAGTATGGGGTCCTGGTGTAAAAACTTCTAACTAAATGACTAGCAGCTGTATTTCTGTCCTTGGTACTTGTTAGGATGCTTACCTTGTAGGGCTGCCTAGCTCATGATTGTGGCAGGGTGTTTTTGCTGTAGTTCAGAACCCACGCTTCTTCTGTCTGTGAAGCTGCCTGGCAAGCAGTGGTTAGACTACTTTCTGGAATACGGGCGGACAGAATCTCACTCCCTTTGTCAGTGAAAGTTCCTGGTTGTGAAGTTACAGATGGTTTGTGATTTGGTGGTGCTTTGGGGTTTTTTTTTCAGTTTGAAGCTTCTCGTCTCTAAATAGTATAATTTGTTGTGCACAGACTGGATGTCTGTTACTGGCTGTGGATGGAGGGTTATACAGATCCTTGTTAGTGAAATGCAAGCATGCACTGAAGCAGGAGCTGGAATCCATAATTGTATGTTGCCATAATGAGTAGGTCTGGGGTATGTACTTCTAGGTTTAGTCTTGTAGAAGTTATTTCCTTCTAAACTGAAACAGCTTCAGCTGAAGAGTTTTGCATTTTGTAGCAATTGGTGGGTAAGAAAGATCCCTGCAAGCTGTACTTTTGTAGCAGTTGAGTAGCTAGACCACCTGCCAGCTGTACTGCAAATGAAGAGAGTTGCATGGTGGTTTTTTTTGTTTGAACTGTTTGAAAGCATAATTCACAATTCGAGATTGTGAGTTTCAAATGGGGGATGCCACTTTTTTTTAGCAATGTGAAAGCAAGATGCCTGAGTTGCACTCCTGAGTGGGTTTACGGTAAAGGCATCTATTTTGCTTTTTCAAAGGTCTAGTCTGTAAGAGATTTGTTAATCCTCTCTATATATTTGTAATTGCCACCTGTGTTATTAAGGGACAAACAGAAAAATCCCTCAGGGCTCATGTGATTTATTGTAGTTTCAAGATGCTTAAAAATTGAGGACCACAGCTGAAAACATTGCTATGTCTAGGCCCTTGAAAAAACCAAAGTACCTAAATTCAATTAATATTTGATCTGGTGCACCTGTGCCTCTTAAGCCTGAAGACTCTTTTCTGCTTCTAAGGGCTAAACCATTCATCCCTCTCCTGTTATCTGTTCTGTGCACAGATGTGCTCAGTGTGACAGTGTGATTGTCATCCTATTCCTTGGAGATGGCTGCGAGTCAGTGTGGCAAAGGGCTTATGACACTGATGTAAGTTTTACATGAAGACTTTGAACAGTTGAGTGCTCTTGCTGCTCTTTGAATCCCAGTGACTCTACCATTTTCATGTTGCACATGGATGGAAGTTTATTGCTACAAACACTGCTAAATGATCGCTATTGCTTTCCCCTTTTCTTCTCAATCTTCTACTTGTTGATGAATACATGATGTATGTGTTGAACATTTTTTGAGGCAGGCATCATGGTGATAAAATCCCAATGCAAATAAAACTAATAGGAATTGGCTTAGGATGACACATTTAACCCAAAATATGTTCTGAATAATATCTGTTGGAAGAATATGCATCTTATGTAGGAACCCGTGTTTACATGACAATTGCGTTTTTCACAGCTATTTTTTCACCTTATTTGAAGCCAAGATGCTCATAGTGTCATTGTGTTAGATATCTGAACTGGTAACTTGTCTATGATAAGTTGCACTAATTTGTAATGTGCAATACCAAAAAAATATATCTCTGTTCATGAATGAGGTGTAGTACGGGTGGCTGCAGTCAAAAGGAATTTGCAGTTTTGAGTTAGAAATGTAGTATTGTCACGAAAACAATGGAGATGTTTCTCTTCCTTCATGGGAGTGCTTTCTATAGCATATAAAATAAACCAGCCTGAAGTTATATTCTAGGTGGCACCATATTCTAGGGTGGCAGTTTCCTGGTCTCCTGTGCTTCATGTCTTTCACAGGATTAAGGAAGAAATGAAGAATCACAGGAGAAACATAAAATCAATGTCTACTAGGACAATTAGTAATCTATTCAGAGCTCATCACTGCACAAATTAAGATCGATTGCATTTTGCTACTGTCTTTAATGTAATGAGGGTAGCAGCTGCTCAGCTACTTATAGGAGTCACAATATTACAACACTGTGCAGAGGGACTTCGTTCATTTTTATCAGCAGAGAAGGTAGTATATTCAGCAAGTAGTATTTCAGGGGAAAAACCTGCCTCTACTAAGAGACTCTTCAATTACTCCCATAGCTCCATATGACTTCCTCCCTTATGTCTTCACTAGTCTTCATTATTCAAGAACTCTGTTTACTCATTATAAGAAAATATTTTTCCGCAGGTAATGGAATTAAAGAGAAGTCAGGGACAAGTCAATAAACCATTATGAGAATCACGAACATAATATTTTCACAAAAATTATATCTGGCCTGCTCAGAACCACAGCTGTGTTGTTTTTTGAGAGGAGAATAATAATAGCAGTTATGCTAATTTTGGTTTCAGAGGACAATATCATAACTTTTCCAGTTGATTTTTTAAGTCCTTCAAAAGAGGTTCACTTTGGTCAAATTGGGTCTCAAGTGTCTAGGCTTGGTTAATTCTTAATTGCTAGTTCCTTCTGATAATGAGCTAATGTGTTTAAATGCGAGTTTTGTTTTGAATTGACTCCTATGGAAGGGCACTCTCTCCATATGCAGAGGCATGTGAGCCTCTGTAAATTTTCCACAAGTGAGTTTTGAAACCTTAAATGTCACAGGCTCATGTAGCTTGTTCTGAGGTTCCTAACTTTGACACAAAGAATATCTGTGTTACTGGGGGACTAACACTAACATAGTGTAACTGGGTGAATAATTGGGTTTTAAGGTTCTGATAAGGTCAGAAACTTTTCTCCATAGCTTGAGTAAGTCAGAATAGAAACAAATTACTGTGTGAAATTGACCTAAGTGTTTAATGATCATCAAGTTTAAGGATTTCGTTTTGATTCCCGATGTTTGTCAATGTGTATATTACATATACTAAAATATTCTAGAGATATATATACGCACACGTATACTTTAAAGGGTAAGGAAGCATGCCACTTTGAAAATGCTAGAATGTTCTTATAAAGGTTTTTATAGTATGAAAAAAAGCAGTGTAACTGACAAATTTGCAAAGCATTTTATATGCCAGTACATGTTTTTCTAAAAGCATGGGAACTTTTTTTTTTACATTGTCCAATGTAAAGTCCTAGTCTTTGCTGTATATATAGTGCCAAGGTAACATAGATATATTTCTGTACTGTGAAGGAAAGGCCTGAACCCTCTCTGTTTCAGGTGTTGTTTCTGCTTGGGAAGGATTATGGTGTGCTGTCTATGTTCACTCTTGTGAATAGTTTCTTATCTCAAAGGAAGCTGGGCATGGGCTGAAGCAGAAGGGCTGGGGTCTAGGCTATATTTTGCATGGTCCAGAGAAGCCCGAATGCAGTCTGTCTTGGGCAGATGGTTTGAGGCTGAGAGTTTTGTTGCTTCCCCCCTTTTGTGTACTTGTGTTGAAATAAAAACCCACAAAAGAAAGTGAACTATCAGTTCAACGTGGGATTGTTAAAGCTTCTTCTGAGGCTTAGAATCTGTTTCTGCACAGACCATAGGCAAAGCCCAACTTAGAGAGGCAGATTTGTTGGCTGATGTGCTATTCAGCCCTGATTCCCCCAGTCTCTCACTTTGGGGAGGTGGCTGATTAATGCTTCGCTTCTCATCTGCGTGCTCACATTTCTTTCCTTTGAAAGCCTGAGGGCAGGAGCTGTGTGTGAGGTGGGGTCTGGGTGCAGAGAAACACTCCAAGGTTCTAATTGTTGATTGCAGTCAGAAGGAAGTGAGCAGTGGGTTGGAAGATCCCTGTATGTGTGAAAATTTTTTATTCCGTATTTAGGAACTCTATCATTGCAGATGAGACTGTTTTGGATGAAAGTGAGATAGCTGATTTAACATAGAGGTAAAATACCCTGGTATTTATGATCAGGGAAAGAAATTGCTTCAATATTAAGTGACAAAATGCATACCTAAGTAGAACACAATAGGAGCAAACTCAAAATTCAAGTGTTGAATACAGTTCCATTTCTCTTCAAGCGAGGAGCTGGTTTGATCATTTGTTTAACTGTAGCTTTTTAAGTTGAAGATGGAAAATAACACAGACTATCTGACCGCTGAGGTAGCTTCAGTCTCCTCTTGAAAATAAGATTGTTTTGTTCTATACCATTTTCTTGACCATAGTAGCACTTGTATTCAGATCATACTTTGTTGCTATTGAGTGAATCTCTTCTGTCCCTGAAATTAAAATGTCAGCGTACTCTAAGCCCTTTTCTCCTAATTGAATTACAAGTGTTTGATTTTTAAATCTGTCCTTTCTCTTTGGAAGTATTTTGATTTTAAAATATGGTTTTAAGTTGTGGGACTGCACCTCCTGAAAATTAGCGTCAGACTTGAGGCGTATCCTGACATTTCTCAGGGAGAGTAGTTTACAAAGTATAGGCCAGAGCAACCTGGTCTTTGTAACAGGAAAAAAGTGTATAATAAGTTTTGAAATGGTAACATTTTATTTGCATGTATAATATATTCAGTTCTGTTTATATCCTTCATATTCTGATCATACCTACTTGGACAGGAAAGGACTCCACACATAGATTTTGCAAGTCCTACAGGTTCCATCTGTTTTTTTTAACTCTCCAAAAATAGGACTGTCATATATAAAATGTATTTGATGTGACCTAAATAATAATCTTACACATGATTTCCTCTTAAATCCTTTTGATGATATGCAGGGATCTGCATGTTAGTTTTGGTTGTAAGAGAAATAAATCATTAAAAACACTGTTCTTTGCACTACACTGCTGAAGGTAATTGGAGGTTTGTAGTTTATAGTCAAGGGCTTGCAGGATCAGTAGTCACTTGATCCTGCACACACTTTTAGCCATACTCTTTTAAACAGAATCATAATTTCAAATAGAAACATATTGACTGTACATAGAAACCTCAAACTCTGCTAGAGTAGAACCTTTGTGCCTCTTCATTTTGCTAGATAAACATTATAGAATGGTTTGGGTTGGAAGGAACCTTCAAGACCATCTAGTTTGGGCGGTGCCATGGGTGGAGACACCTTCTACTAGACCGGGTTGTTTAAAGCCCTGTCTGATACATCCAGGGATAAGGCCTCCACAACTTCTCTGGGCAACCTGTTCCAGTGCCTCATCAACTTCACAGTGAAGAATTTCTTCCTAGTATTTAATCTAAACCTACAGTCTGTCAGTTTGAAGCCATTTCCCCTTGTCCCATCACTGCATGACCTTGTAAAAAGTCCCTATCCAGCTCTCCTGTAGGCACTCTTTGGGTACAGGAAGGCTGCTAAAATGTCTCCCTGGAGGCTTCTCCTGGCCAAACAACTGCAGCTCTCTTAGCCTGTCTTCATAGGAGAGATGCTCCAGCCCTCTAATAATTTTTGTAGCCCTTCTCTAGACTTGCTTTAAGTCCAAGTCCTTCTTATTTTGTGGGCTCCAGAGCTGGATGCAGCACTCCAATTGGGGACCTGCAGGAGCAGAGTAGAGGGAGAGAATCACCTCGCTCGAGCTGCTGGCCATGCTCCTTTTGATGTGGCTCAGGACACAGCTGGCTTTCTGGGCTACTGACACGTATTGCTGTTTCATGTCAAGCTTCTTGTCATCCAATACCCCCAAGTCCTTCTCCCCATGGCTCAATCCTTTCTCCACCCAGCCTGTACTTGGGATTGCCCCAGCCCAGGTGCAGGACCTTGTACTTGGCCTTGCTGAACTTCATGGACTCACCTCTAAGTGTGCTCAGGCCCCTCTGGATACCATCCCTTCCCTCCAGCATGCCAACTGCAGCACACAGCTTGGTGTTGTTGGCAAACTTGCTGAGGGTGTGCTCAATCCCACTGTGCATGTCAGTGACAGCAGTGTTAAAGTGGCACCTGTCTCAGTGCTGACCCCTGAGGACACCACCTGTGACTGTTCAATACTTGGACATCGAGTCATTGATTGCAACTCTTTTTGTGCAACCATCCAGTCAATTTCTTATCCACTGAGTGGTCCATTTGTCAAATCCATGTCCCTCCAGTTTAGAGACATCCTCCTACCCTGTCATCTTATATCAGAATAATAATAATAACATTGCAGAGATGTCTTGCATTTCTGGCCAATAAAATTCCCCAGGGAGTGTCTATAATTTTTAAAAAATTATATTAAGGGCAAATTTTACTAAAGAAGCAGCTGTTAAAGCACTTTTTCTGGAGTGGCGAGAATAAGGATAGTAGCTTCAAGCATCCACTGTGCCATTCTCTGAAGCCTGCTGATCTGGACAACATCTACTTTGCAGGAGATGTGAAGAAAATCTCTCTTTCACAGAATTTGTAACCTAGTGTCCTAAACCTGCATTGGAATTCAAGGAGCAGAGGGCTGCAGACTTGTTTCTTATTACTTTGGTATTTGTCTGCATGGATGATTAGATAGGTTAGGCCTTCCCAACTGATCACGGTTTGAAAGTGGGAAGGTGGGGAAGTGAGAAATGGAAGAAATATAGCTGCATTTAAATGGGATTTTTTTTTTTAACACCTTAAGAGACCTTGTGCCTTTTTCCTTCCCATTTTTTCCAGCAGACAGAGAGTTGATGACTTTGTTTTGCAGTTTCCCCTGAAGGTGTAACAGTTCAAAATTAGGTAAATGGATGTAAAATTTGTGACAAAATCCATATAATTGTATGAAGACAGGGGACCTGAGCCTATACTTAGAGGTGTGTTTATATTCCCGCTCTTAGAAAGTAGGACCTACCTGTTTTAGTTGACCACATAAGGGTTTTGTGGCTTAGATCAGCTTTACCAAGCAGCTGACATTTGTTATTCCTCAGAGTGACTACTGAGGAAAGGCTGTGTTTTGTGCTTTTAAACCAGAAATCCATTGTGTGACCTGTTGTCAGAGACTTGCAGCAAAAATGGCTTGTCATTTCATTTTATTTCTTGACATTAAGAAGTTTCAGCTGCTAAGTGTTAGTGAAAACTGAAGTTTACTTCCAGCTACAAGAAATGAGAGCTGTGATCACAGTGGAAAGAAATAGTTGAACAAATTAAGCAAAGTTCTTAAAACAAGAATTAGACTTGGCTGACATACCAGTGGGAGATGTGTTTGGTTCTTCACTTTGGACTTAGTATTTTCGTGACTTCAGGTGAATGAGGGGAAAAAAAATCTATTATATGGCACTGGTCTATAATTTACTCATCTGGTTGGGAAGAAATTTTAACCAAAAAAGAAGTCATCAGTGAAAGAACTTTGGGGAATGTACTTTTGTTAATGTTCAATGTCGTTGCTTATTCATGCGAGTAGGTCCCACTCTGCTGAAGAATCTTTCTTGCAATGAAATTAGGTAGAAGAGCTGTGCTTTTAAAAATAAAAATTAGTTAATTAGATGACATTAAAAATGCTATTCCTGCTATGACTATGACTTCAGTGATGCCACTGAGACACTAGTGAGTCCCTAGGCAGTTTTGAGTAATGCTATTAACACAAATGTTGCCTAAACATTTGACTATAACATGAAAAGTACTGTAGTATATATGGTGAAGAAATCAAATATATCCGTTATTTGATTTATAGCTTATCCCCCATATATTGGTAACTTTGGCCTTGGAAGGAAAAGTCTGTTTGGCAAGGAGTAGGAAAGATCCTTAGTTTCCATATACAACCTTGGAAAACTGCTTTCAGGCTGTTGTGAAACAGCATAAGTCTTTATGCTTAACGTAGAATTATATGGGAATGTTCCTTAGTTTTCAGACACCTGACATTCAGGGAAGATTTTAAAGCTTGTCTGTTATGTTTCAATAAACTTCCTGACCTGCTGCTCTCCAACCATTAGATTTACCCGAGGGCATGCTTGCTTCTGCTATTCTTCTGTTTCTCCTACATGAACAAATTGGCACCGTGTATGAATAACCTCAGCCAAGCAGAAATAAACATAGAGACCTGCTTTGCCCTTCACTTTCTTCCCTGGGGCAAATCAGATACTGAGATCCTGACCTTAGTTTTTATATACCTGTAGGGAAAATGCATGAAGAAATCCCACTAGAAGGAGAACAATTCAAGCTTAATAAACTACTGAAAACCAAACAATTCTCTTCCAGTGACACCCATTTCCTCTCCCCATTTTCATTTCTGAAGAAGTTAAATGATGAAAGGACTGTGTTCTCCCCCTTCCAATACCACATTAATATTGGGGAAGACAGTGGCTGTGTTTTGGCTTTCAGTGTTCTTTGTAAAACAGCTGTGAAGAGTAAGCCCACCAGGAAAGAAACACACCTTTTCTGATGGACCGTGCTTCACAATTGTTAAGTATAGGAGACTTTGAGGAAAGTGTCTTTATCAATAATAATTAATTTAGTATTCTGGTTCTTATAATGCAGCTCATAAGGAAAAAGTCATGGATTTCCTAAGAAGTTTTGAATCTGAGATTTAAAGCATCTGACATGATAGTTCTTCTAACTTCTATTAGCTATGAGTAGAGACTAATTTCTGGGCCAAATATGTTATTCTTTCAGAAGTTTTGTAGGGTGTCTCTGTAGATATTGAACCATATTCATATCCATTTTTCTTGACGTTTACTGAATTATTTACTTCTCTGAACTTCTGTGACAGTAAGTCTCAAATTTATTTTGCAGTACATACAAACACAGGTCTTTTTATATATCCAATATACATCACAAGTCTCTTCACTAACTGAGCTTGTACAACACCCTAGCTGGCCACCCATTAGACAGTGAGGGGTGAGGGGCAACAAGCTTTCCAGTATTTTCTGTCTGTTGTTGTAGAGTCACTTTCTGGTGCCACTGTGTAGCTTAACAATTTTGAAGTAGACACATTTTTCAAATTGAAGTCTCTTTCCTCTTCAGTAAGCCAAAGTTTTGAATTGTTATGCCTTTTTTTTTTTTCCAGTTTTTGCTTTTAAATTTTTAATTTTTTTTTGTTATAATTTTTTTTGGTTAAAGTTAGTTTCTAAAATACCTATACTCAATAAATCTTCATTGGTAATCTTTGCACATAACTGAAATGTATACTAGGGTAATACACATTAATCACACAGTAAAAATTCTATCCTAACAGGATTTTGGTGTCTATTTTGTAAGCTTACAGGGCTGGAAACCTCATGATATCTACTTGATATGTGCAGGAGGAGTGATGAGATTAAACTAGAAAACCCTGTAACACCAGGGAATTGTCTTGATTTCAGAGGCTTTCATCTCAATACCTGAAATATGAATAAATTTCAATACTTCTGTATTGGATATCTACATATGCATATTGGACATCTATCTATATATATTGGATATCTACATATTAGTGTATGTGAAGGTAGCTACATGCCAAAACATACATTGGCTTTAAAATGTCGCTTTTGAGGAAATGGTCACCAACCAGAGTTGAGTTGAACAGCAGTGTCATGTCTCTAATTGTTTTGTCTTTTAAATTGCTTATTTTTTTAGATGTCTGACCACTTACTTAGAGTAATGTTTGCTGTGAGTGGGAAAAAAACCCACCAAAATATTTTGCGCATAGATTAGGGAAGACAGACTTTTAAGAGGGTCGCTTTGGGTAAGTAATTTTAGAAGCCTTAACTCTTTAATAAGGCAGTTGGAGTATGTTTTTGGGAAAAGTAGGCATACTTCAATATTGATTATAGGTTATCCCTTATTTTTCTGTTCATTATTAGCAGTCACTTTGAGTGATGCAGGAAACAAATTGAAAGACATTTCTCTTAAGAGTCTCTGTGCAACCAGGATGTTTTTGGAAGTTTTACTATATATAATTACCCTGACATTGTACATATCAGGAGTGACAAGGCCAGGATGTTGTTTGAACAAATAATCTTATTTGACAGTGAACTTGTATCTTCCTCAAGAGCTGCCTTTTCCCAAGAATGATTTCAGTGTACACTTGCCTAAGTATTATGAGGGTTGCTATGGTTGCAAGTGGGGTAAAAAGGCTCTGTTGTTAGAAGGCTCTTTCTATGAACACCAAATGCAATATCTGCTACTTACCTGTGCTTGGCTTGTGACATACCCAGTACTACTAACCATGTCCATCATTAGAGATACAAATATCAGGAGTGATGCAAGTTCTGCACTACATTTGGAATCCAGCTCATGTGGAAATGCACATGGAGGCATCAAAGAACTAGAACACTAATATGGCACTGCTAGTCCTGTTGATGGGCTCCTTGTAGCCAGTGCTTACAGCTCACAGTCACTGTGTGTGATTTCTTTTGTACTTTATTCCTGATTTGCAAGCCTCTGTTGCTGCTGCAAAGTGGTTTAACACACATGCATTGATTTGTTCTGCAGATGGAAACATACAAGTGCTGTTGTTCCACATATCAGCGGTAACGTCTGTGTCCATTGTTAAAGGGGTAGAAGCAGCAGCTTTGTATGTGCATAAACAGCAACTGAGACAGCTGGATGCCTATGAAGGGAAAGGTAAAAAGGCAGTAGAACAGGTCATGGCTCAATTGCCTTTGACCCATCAGCTGTTGCTTGTCCCTTCAAACTTAAGCAGAGTTATCCAGGAGCCTGGAAGTAATGGCTGTATTAGCCAGTCCGTATCCCTGCCAAAGTGAAAATGCAGCACACTTTTGAAACTTTTATCTATGATAGTCTGAAGCAATTTCACAGTATAATTATTTCACTGAGGGAAGATCCCCATAAAGAAGTTCTTTCAAAAATCTCTCTCTTCTGGTCTTTATAATTTTACTTCTATTTCTTGTGTGTCACACTAGATAGATTTCCTTCTCCTTAGAATTTCCATCTATCAAATATTCATGGATGCTCATGCTCACTCTTCACTATTATATAGCAAAATTCCATGCGTTTAACTCCTAATCTTTCCCCATAAATCAGTTTCTCAGTCTTATAATTCATACTACTCTTTACAGCGTGGTGGTGAATGTTACCAGAACTGCACACAGCCTTTGAAGTGGAATCACAGCTAATAGAAGTGTAATGGTTATTGTTTCTCTGCAGTGTGGTTTCACCTGCTGTGATCACCAGGAAGGCTTTATAAACCACCAGTAATACATCCTCAGGTCTTCTTACATTCCTTCTTTGGTTGGATTATTTGGGTTTGTTTCTATTTCACTGAAGTTTAATGTCTTGCATCTCAGCAAGATGCATACATGATTTTACTAATAGTGATCCCTGGCGTATGGCTCTAAGGTGGCACGTTGTTCCTTACAGCAAGGAAGAACTAGCACTTTTAATGTTAAAAATAGCGTTAAATACCCTCAAACTCGAAGTATTCCATATATAGTTTAATGAGACAATGCTATTGTTATCAGCTGAGAAAAGCTGCGAAGCCTACATGAAAAATTTGAATGAAAAATACTAGATTACTGTGTGTTGATTTTATTACAGTAATGGAGTGATTTATAGTTAGAAGAAACTCAGGCTTTCAGTGTGCTGCCTTTAACTCTGCTTCTTCTCTTTATTTTAGATGGGTCATTTTCCTTCTTTGAAGCTTAATATTAAAATGTTTTTAATCTTGGTTTCCATAATGGACATGGTTTTTATCAATGTGTATCTAAAAATGTGAAGAAATAAGAAATCTACCTTTTAGGTTTTTTTTCTGTTATTTTTTTTCTGTATGCCAAAGATGACAGCCACTTCAGTAGTAATTTTAATGTGTTCCAGGCGTTCAAAGCTGTTGTGACTGTGATAATTTTATATGACATTATGCTGATGAAACCATCCTTGAATCATTCCCACTTTCAGTTTGTACAAATACTGGTATTTGCACATGTAAATCTTAAAAGCAGTTATTCCTGCTTGAGTAGCATTTCAGAACAAGTAAAGAATAACTCCAAAGCTTTGTCAATTTGCTTACTGTGTATTTTGCAGCACACTGTGCTTTTAACCTTGCCATTGCAATGGATAGAACTCCAGGCTGTATTCACAGTTCCTCTCTCAGTCACAAAATAAGTCAGTTAAGATACATCTTCCCCTTTGCACACTTCCTTTCACTTGAAATGCTCAACAAGTTTTCTATCATTTAAAATATTTACTGTTTTTCTTTGATAACACTCTGCAGTGCACAAAAACTTGTCTTGGTAGTAAGTTTTACTTTTCAGTAGGTGTTTTGTAAGTTTGTCACTAACCCTCGGATTTTAACAAGAGCAAGTAGTAAAACATCAGGGGCAAAGAGTGAGTTTGAGAACTTGTTTCTGGCCTGAACAGGTAAAAGTCTCTACTGAAAAGTAGGGTTCACAGAATTGTTATTTGGTCAAAAAAGAATAAGTGAGAATTAAGAAGAGAAGAATGAGTGAGAATCAATGAGGATAAGATGAATTACTGTTGGAATAAAATGCATATCTTTCTGCAGACCTTGTTTTCAGGAAGGAAAGCCATTCCTTTTCAGAAATGTCGTAAATCAAGTGTATTAGCAAAGATAACATGCCACTAAGAAAAGATAAAATACTCAAAGAAAAGCCATAGTGATGTAGAATGCAGACTGCTGCAACTTTATTAATAATGCCCTAGAAATTGTTGGAACTGTCAGAGTAACGCCGTGGTGCGTTA
>VZTF01006535.1:1120984-1160139 GCA_013397755.1 Cnemophilus loriae | reverse complement strand
CCATCACGCGGTTCCCGCACCTGCCGCACCAGGCAAAGGGAAATAGCTCGGTTAGAAATGAGCGGGTTGCAAATCAGATAAATCGTCTGCTTTGGAAAGGTGAAACCAGGGTCCACCTCACTAATGAGCGGCTCCCGCTCATACCTTGCCAGGTTACAAGCTGGTACTTCTGACAGTGCTTAAAAAGAAAAGTCAAGAAATGTATGGATGCTGTCTTTTTGTCTTGGATGGGACCTTAATCGTATCTGATCCAGATATGTACTCATTAAAACTGGCGGGGGGGGGGGGGGAAAAAAGAGAAAAAGAAAAAAGAGGAAAAAGAAAAACAAAAAAGAGAAAGAGAAAACCCCAACACTTCAGGGTAGTTGGACTCTTAATTTCACACCTAATGGGCAGCGCAGGCTGAAATGCGTTTCTGCCCCTTGGTGGTCACTAAATAGATCTGCAGATGACTCCTAAACACTTACTGCTCTTCACCGGGAGTATGAATACCAAATCCTGGCTGTTTAAATGGCTCAGAGAGACAGCGAAGTTTTTGACAGTGTTGTCAAAACACTTCTGTGTATGAGTTATCGAAACATTAATTATTAATTTCCTCCAAACTATACCCATGTGGGGGGGAAAAGAAAAGAAAGAAAGAAAGAAATTAAAGATTCTGTGTAAAAATACAGCCACTTTTAGCATCAAAGCACAATATATAACTTAATGGAATTGGTCTAAATGAATCTATGCTAAAAGACTTCTGAAGAAGCAGAAAAAAATATATAATTTAAGTGGATGATGTGTGCATGAAGGAAATAGATTAATACTTCATAATAAGAATGCCTCCAAATTGAGAAATAGGTTTTCGATAATTAACTTTGCTTTGAAATTTCCTGTATATTTTAGACCAAAATGCAGAAAAAAATAATTAATATGGATCTTAATTGCTTTTGTGGAAAATTGTATCATATAAATTGTATGAGTACAAACTTTACACATATGAAAATCCGTCTCCCAGCAATGCCTCTAATGTTACTGCAGTCTAGGTACCAGTTAATTCTTATTAGAGACATTGGTGTAGGCTCTCATTTTCCTGAGTGTAAGTTCAACCTAAAATTAAAAGTAAAATCAAGCAAAATTAAAGTTAAAAAAACCCAAAATAAAACAGAAAACTGGGAAAGGAATGTGGGTTTTTAGAGGGAAAAATCTATATTTTTTTTCACAGAAAAGATTAAACAACTTGAATACTTTTCAAGTACTGCAAAAGAACAAATCTCTCTTCTGTGCTAAAGTACAGGAAATTTAAGCTTGCTTGGTAGAAAGAAGATATTAAAACCTCTTTATATTTAGTATGAATGGCATTGTTAGTAGAAATGCTAATATATTATTGAGTAGTTAAAAAATTAATTAGAAGCTCAAGGAAAAAAAAAATATAATTTTAAGGTCAGAATCTTTTCTCTCTCAAAGCAAGTGTGCATCTCTTAAAAACATAGCCTACTCAAAGCAACACAGAAACCCTTGCTGGATTATTCTTATCTGCTACAAATGTTATAATGTATGTGGGTTTTTTAAAATAACCCCTGCTGGTATCTCACACTGTATTCTAAAAATGCTCAGATGTTTAAATTTTTCAGTCCCATTTCTCTGATTCAAACCTAGCTTTGGAGTGTTCTGCTGAAAAGAGCAATCTACAGTAGCAACACCAAATTCAGCACCTGGTCTTTGGGCTCTGCAGTACGGTTGTATGTCATCTTAGGTTTCAAATCTAACCTGATTCTTGCATTTGAAGGCTCATTTGCTAAATAAGCATCTCATTAGTTCGTTTCCTGTCTCACAGGATACTAATTCAGTATCTTTGAATATCTATTCTTTTGCCAGAAGGGACACATTGAGAAACTAGTGCAGGTTATATGCCATTTCCTTGTCTGTCCTTCTTTTAACACCCCAAAGCTTCTTTGTCATCATTAACTTCTGCATTTCAGGTCACTCTTCTGCTCACTATTTTTGAAATATTCAATTATGCATTCTTCATAGCTGGATTTTACATCAGTCATGCCATATGCATTAAAGAATCCCATTGATGCTGTCATTGAATAGGATGGTTTAATATTTCTCGATATTCTTCCCAACTACAGAACTGTTCTAATTATGTTCTAATGCTAATCCTTGTATTAATCCACTCAGTAAGCCTGTACTTTCACAGCTGCTTTTTCTCAGACAGAGAGGTAGCATGCAGCTTGATTCAGGCTAGCCTCCCTGAAAGGGGGGAATGTCTACTCAGAAGTTTTAGAGCTTGGGCTTTGGTAACATTAAGCCTTTTTGCTTCATGCATTATGGTAGATAATGAATTGATCTGCTATAATTTCAGCCGTGTTAAAAGAGCTGCCTCTTTTTTAAAGATAAAAGCTACAAAAGTATATAAACATAGCTTCCATTTATTGTGACTCACATTTATTCAATACATTCTCTATCTGGGTGTGCCAATTGCCAAAAGAAGCTCTGGGGTATGAGTGACCAATGCAGAGGTTGATAAAGTGTCAGTAGGTGGATCTTGTCTGAGCTATTCCACATCTGTTTCTCACTTTCCCTGCCTATATAGATAATGACAATAGTTCTCCACAGAAATATGTGATTTATGAGTACAGTTATGTAAGTGTTTCTGTAGTGCCAACGATCCTTACATTTTCAAATCATATCAAAAAAAGCTAATTTTTTCCACTTGTTGGACAAGTATCTTTCCTGAGGCGTCTGACTGAGGTGTGAAGGGCTAGTTTCTTAACTTCAAAAATTGAGCACTGCATCCGTATCAGGTTTAGGACTAGACTTGGTTAAATTTAGGCAAGTTTTTTTGACCAAAAATATTTATTTGAATAACATAACTCACATACCTCTTCAAGCAGGTGAAGTGAACACCAAAAAACTCACCATCATTTCTGAATAATGAACTAGAGGACAAGTTTCCTGTTTTGTTTAACCTGTAATCAACTGTGCCTCCTTCAATGGCTGGACACTGTCTGGCACTGCACAGCTGCTATTAGAAAGATTAGTAAAATATTTAACCAGCACTAATTAAAATCCAAGTGTCTAATTCTCCATTCTATCTACTAAGCAAACTTGTCCCCACTTTGGGATCATTAGATGAAAGGTGACTTTGAAGTCCATTATATTAATAACCACATCTCTAATTAAAGCCACGGCAAATTACTAACCTGCCATGGATGACTTTGACAGAAATAGGATACTAGGCCGTGACTGTATCAGCTACAGGGAACTGACATTTTAGTTAGCTTTGGCAGGTGAAATTTGGGACAAGCTACAACGGACTTTGTACAGCTGAGATTCCCTGTGTCTCCAGTGAGAAAATCACTTAGATCCTGTATAATCAGATCTATTATAACAACTAAACGTTTAATTTCCAAAGTCTGATGTAACTTCATCTATGACTGTAGAATTGTCCATTGGTTTAATATAACTGTAACCCTATTTTTGCTGCGTGGTTTCACTAGCTTCCACCTCTAAGAAGTACAATGAAAATTAAAAGTTTAATCAGTATTGAAGGTTGATGACATCTCTTGTCAAAGAAAGGCAGGTCAAGTTGAAGTGTGAAATCAAATATTTAGATATTTACCCCAAGGCTGGCACTTTTTGCCGTAGCCTAGAATGAGGATAGTTTTTAGAGAACAGATGTATAGCAGGGACCATAATTTATATGGACAACAATGATGGCTTTATTCTGTCAGATTTAAGGTTCTGCTTAAAGTTTTCTCCCACCTAAATCTCCCTTTCTACATTTAAGCAGTGACATTTTGACTCTGTTTCCATGATAACCAAATACTAAACAGTGAAAGATATGATATCGTGATGAGTTCTTTTAAGACTAAAATAGCATCCATTGTTCAGGAAAAATCCACTCAAAGTCGTGGAAAGACTATTTTGGTGTTCAGATGTATTATACTGAATTTTTTTCCTTATTTTGAAAGATTTCTCACTGCCTTCAAGTTACTAATTTAAAAAAGAAAACTGAAAAAATGGACTAATAATTGCCTATGAACTTCACTGTCACCCTCTTAAACAAAGGAACTGTTAGACACATCTTCCTACACATCTGTCTTTATAATTTTTTCATTCTGTAAACTAAAATAGATTTTAAAGTATTTAGATGCCAATCATTCGCGCCGGCTATAGTATAATTCCCTAGGAAGTAAAATATATCAGAATGACTTTATTTATGACAAAAAACAATGCTCATTTTCATTTAAACTTGATAAGTGTAGCTGCAATGTGTGAGTACGTCATTAAATGTGGTATATTATTTGGCAAATAATAGATTATTCAAGTAAGTTTACATATGTTTCTTGTATTTTAAAGTAATGATTCTATCATTGTAACTTTGTAGGATTTAACACCTGAAATGAAAGCTTTTGTGGACCAATACGGGAAGTCTACTGATGGAAAAATAGGTATAGTTGAGGTAAGACAGTTACTGTGTAACTTTACTTGAAGGAAATACATTTAGCACAGAACAATGTGAGCATAATATGCCAATACCTTGGATTTTTAGATACACAGAATATTTCTTCCTCACCCTTAAGATCTTTTTCTTTTCTTTTCACTAACGAAACCTTTTCATTAACAAAAAGTAATGTATTCCTTACGACATTCCAGACATTTAACCACAAGTCATTTAACTTTCTCTCTTTATTCAATACAAATAAGTATCAACAGCAGTTTAAGCTTTCTACAAAGCAGATAAAAGTTCTATTTTAGAAATTTAAATTAGGAAAGTAATTTGATGAAAAGTAATGTGATGTAGTGCTACCAGTGATTTTGAACTAATGCTCTGTCACCATTCCTAATAGTGATGATAACACTCGAGTGAACTTAATTGAGCAGTCACTGTATGTAGTCTATTCCAAGAAACCCCAGCTATGGTAAGTCAGCATGGTAATCATGACTAAGAAAGAATTTCTTAAGATTTCCATTCTTGAACTTTAACAGAACTTCAGGCAGAAAATTCTCACATTCCTTACTCCCATTTTCTGAAGAGGCTGAAGATAACCAACTTCTTCTCCTCATACAGCTGCTCAACAACTGTACAGCTCAGACAACTTGCTAGGAAGGAGGGGAACCGTTGAGTTTTCTCTGAATTTCACTCTTCAGCACTGCAAGACAAATAGGAGAGTTTGTGGGGTTATGGGGTTGCAGTTTGAGAAGTCACTTCTCTGAGCTTAAACCAACGACTCATTTATGTCATTCTGAGTGCAGTGAGACTGCAGTTTTATTATTAAATGATATTATTCTGATAATAAGAAATCTGACCTAGAGGGCTAATTAAGAAACAGCTGGAAACAAGCCAGGCCTGCAGAATTTCTACAGTGACCAGCTTTGGGTCAGTATCTAATTTTAAAACAGAGGACTGAACAGAATCTAAGTAGAAGTCAATAAAAGTATCACTGCTGATACAATAGATCATTTCAAGATACCTTTTCTCCTCTGTCATATGTCTGAATTTTATATACCTGTTTTAAGGTGTATGTAATTACGACTAAACTACCACAGAAATATGTACAATTTTTTTCACTTGCAGCCACAACTGATTTTTAAAAGTGCATCTTTTGATAATACTCAACATTGATCAAATAGCTTTGCATCTAGAAAGAAGTAGTGCTTATTTGGTATAACAAATTCTTTTGTTTTGAACTAACAAATACTTATTTATTTGTTATTGAAGAGTTTTGTTCAATTTAGTCTTTTTGAATATAGCAAAGCACTGGATGCAAGAAGAATGTGTGAACAGTGCCTGAAAAAGACTGTACTTCTTCACTTAGGAAAGATAACTGGAAGTTTTACCTTTCCAATTCTATTTCTGATTCTGATATTGACTTAATGAGTGAAGATGAGCAAATCCAATAGGATCTGATTTGGCTCACCACCCCCAGTGAAGTGCCAAGCATGCTCAGCATCCACGGAAGCAACTGAATAGTGATAGTGTGGAGTTCAGTGACTGAAGGGACTTTCTCCCTTAATATAGCAGTTTCCAAACCCAATAGCTATATTTTGTTTCCCTTACATCAGCATGAAGCTTGATTTGGAAACTGCTGATGGGACTCATGAAATGTGTGGTACGTGCAGAGCAGTATGATATTAAAGTTGGTATTTGGACTTGATTCTCCTTCCTTATTAAAAAAAAAATACATCCAGTAATTCCAGATTGTTCCCATTTACATAGTTCTCATAGATTTTCTGAAAATTGTGTGAACCCTGTTTAAAAAAACTTATGTAAAGCCATTCAGACTCCCAGCCCTCAAAATGAACACCCAGCATTTGATGAAGAATATGCCAGCGAATAATGAGTTTTCAGGAAAGGTCTGTTGACTGAGATAAAGAGGAGGCCTGGGTGGCTTCACAGAGGAAGGAGTGGATTTTCAGCTCAGATTGAGAGTTGATTCTGTCTTTGCAAGCATACTGCAGTTAGTTTGCTGGCTATTATCCAGTGTCTTCCAGCTAAAGGCAGAGCCTGACCTGCCCACTCTCTTGCCATTGTGTAAGAGACCTTCAATTCACCTTTTGTACTCACTGAGACCAATGCTTTTCCTAAAATGTAGCTGTGAAACCCAAGGTTTCAAAACTCAGAACTGCGGCAATTTCACATTCAAATTATTTGAAGATTACTGCTGCCATAAAAACTACGACTTATTAGCCTAAAATATTCTTTGTACTCCCATGCTCTATTATAGGATTTTAAAAAGAAAATTCACTCTATTAGGTGAAAGGAATTTTAAATAGCATTAAATATCAACGGAATTTACTTAGAGAACAACGTCTAGAAAATAGTTCTGATATTGTTTTAGGTACTGAGAGTATTTTTTCTGCTAGATAACCTATAAAGACACACCTCAGCCTGCAGCTGACCAGAGAGGAGTCAAACCAGTCTCAGGCTTTGTAGTTGTCCTCTATTATTTGCGATCCAGAGATAACCAACCTTCTCCATAAAACCAGCAAAGCTCACTAACTACTACTGCTGCCATACACAGACTCACAGTGGTCTGCACTTTTACTCAAACTTGCTCACAAAGTCCCCCTATGCTTACCCCCACAAGGAAGTCATCACTTAAAATAGCACCAGGTTTCCATCTTTCTTCTTGGTAGTGGTATAAAACTGGGACTGGGAAGTTGAACCAGTTTCCACAGAATCTACTCATCCCTTAATACTGCAGAGTTTTCCACAAAAAGCAATTTAATGCTTTCCCCTGAGACTTACAAAGGGTGAGAGGTATAGCTTAAAATAAGGTAATTTTCTTCCAGAGGTAATATATTCTGTACCTCAAATACAGTTTGGTACTGCTAATAAGCTGTTAATGATCTTTTGGACAGTTGCTATTTTACGGTGCCCTTGCAAAATTCACAGGAGTTAGCTGTGTCATTGAATGACATCTTATTTATATTTTCCACACATGCAAACCCTTTCCCATTGTTATAATCAGTCATTTCTCCCAAACTATCTTTTTTATTCTAAACAGTTCTTCCATTCAACATTTGCTCTTAAATAGGAGTGTACTCTAAAAATCAAAGCTTTTCTGTCATGAGAGAAATAAAGACATTTTTTCATAAATCAGGACTAAGTTACACACATTTAGCTACCGTGTATACATAAATATATACTTACCTGTATGTGTATATGCTATTTATAATGGAGTAGGTTTTGAAAGCTGCTGACAAAAATGCATTTCTTAGGTTGATTTTGGTTTTGTGTTCAGTCACTTAGCAAAAGCACTCAGAAGGCTCTGACGGGCCTGACAGCCTGTCATCAGCTGCACCACGCCTGCAAGGAGAGTGCTCTGATGTGTCTTTTCAGCTGTACCAACACTAACAGAATTTAACTGATTCCTTGCATATATGATTTTAGAGAAACAAGAGATATGTCTCCATAACTTTGTTGTGACTGTGGGGTGAGAGCTGAAGTCACTTATGGCTCTGCTGGATCCCAATAAAAAAGCCTCAGCAATTAGGCAATAGCACTGAAATAGGCAGAACAAAAGATTTGAGGGTGTGAAATGGAGGCAGAAAAACAAAAATTTGAATCAAAATTTTAAGATGGGACTCCAAAAATTCTGCAGATGTCATTTTACATAAAAGAATGCAGCTAAGAAATCTGTCTTTCTCCATTTTCTCCATAGTAAGCACAGCTGGTCTATTCTTCAAGTAAAAAGTTTTTTTTTTAATCAAAACACATTTCGTACATCTTGAGGACAGAAAAAAAAAAATATTGGGTTTTTGTTAAAAACAAATCATGATTTTACATTAAATTATACAGCATACTTTCCATTTTCTACATTTGTCACTTGCCAAAATTGAGTTATATTAAATGAACATTTTTAATAATCACTACAATAATGTCTGATTTTTAAAAAGCCTTTTGTAGAGAAGAGGCGTTGGAAGAACCATGCCTGGTTTTTCAGGGCTAAAAGCCCTCTTGATTTTTCTCTGGTATTTATAGCTCTTTTTGAACACATCTCTGTGACTGACAAATGGGAACTGCCATCCCTTACCCTCCCTATTTTTTTTTTTTTCTCCTGGCTTTTCCTTATATTTAACCATTTACATTACACACAGGTTCTTCATGTCAGTGTTCCTTTCTTTCTTCCTCTTCCTTGGTATCTGTGAGGAGTCTATATTTCCCAGCTTCTTAATTCGTGGTCCTTCACACTTATGCTCTGTGAATCCTTGTGTTATGCCTTCCCTTCGTGCCGATTCAATGGATTTTAATACAGACTCTAATTATGCATGGGTGATTTTTTTTTCCCCCTTTCCCCAGCTACCCTTTTGGTAAAGTGCTACCTCACTCCCTTCTCTCAGACCTCAGTTCTGTTTGATCTTGATGACTATGACAAAGCTGCAAGCCAGAAGCCTTTCAGAGGCATCTTCCAAACACTTCAGCTAGGAGGACGAAGCTTCCAAGAGGGTCACAATACAGCAGTATGAGCACAAATAATTTTATACGATTTAAAAAATCTTCATGCTCTATTACAGGCTTAGCTGGCCAACTGAAGAGCCAAAATTTAATCTTTCTTAAATTCTGTTACAGCTTGCTCAGGTATTGCCAACGGAAGAGAATTTCCTGTTGTTCTTCAGATGCCAGCAGCTAAAGTCAAGTGAAGATTTCATGCAGGTACAGTATGAAAAGTTGCCTGTTGTAAAACCATCATGGACTTGCTTGCCATAAACATATCATTAAAGCATTCACATTCTGATTGCAGACATGGAGAAAATATGACAGCGACCACAGTGGCTTCATTGATTCTGAGGAACTTAAGGTAAACCAGTATCTGTGAGCATGCACAACATGAGAACAGGTGTTGGATTTCAGCCTGTACTGCTATCTCTTTCTTCAGATACACACCTGTGCATGTTTTTGCATTTCAAACATGACAAAAAATGCAATACAATTAGCTGATGTTTTTATCGCCAGTAAATTATGTAAAGTGAAACTCTAATCTGATCAATGTTTTTTTAAGCCATGTTTTAACTCAGATCAGCGTTGGTATCAAGTGACTCGGGGTACCAGGTAGAAGTAAGAAAGATTAAGAAAGCAAGATGAGTCTCTGACAGCTATGTTGGTTATTTTTGTGGCCTCTTAGGGAAAAAGGCTGCTTTGTTGTGTTTTTTCTTACGAGCATCACTGCTATTAATCACTATGCTGCTGAACAGATTATGCTGTCTCAAGTACCATGTAACCCTACAATTTCCACTGTAATACTGTTAGACTAACACAAATTGAGTTGTGCTGCCTCTGCTTGGTTAACCTAGTAGGATTTTGGTATCAGCTTTAATATGCACGAACAAGAGCAGAATCGAAGTTATCCCATTAGCCATGTCAGCCTTGCACAGTTAAGAAATCTTAAAACAAGAGTGATTTTATTTCCCTAGTCATACAACCAACATCAATTTGTTGATGCTGAGTTAGTGTCACAGAATCACAGGGTGGTTGTTAGGGACCTCTGGATGTCCTCTGGTCCAACCCCTCTGCTCAAGCAAGACCAGCCAGAGCCAGTTGCCCAGGACTTTATTCAGATGGCCTTTGCATGTCTCCAAGAATGAAGACTCTACAGCCTCCATGGGCAACCTGTGCTAGTGCTGTGTCATCCTTGCAGTGAAAATGTGTTTCCTGATGCTCAGAGGGAACATTTTGTGTTTCACTTTGTGACCATTGCCTCTGGTCCTGTCAGTAGCCTAGCTCCATCCTCTTTGCACCCTCCCTTGAAGTACTTATACACTTTGATGATGTTCTCCTGAAGCTCCTCTTCTCCAAGCTGAAGCGTCCCTATTCTCTCTGCCTTTCTTCATAGGAGAGATGTTCCTAGCTGATACAACAGCTTTCTGAGTAGAGAGGTGCCATTTTCCACAGTTCAACTGCATTTGATTCATTTTCATTCAAAGGAATCAAAGCAATTCGTAGCGAGAGAAAGATCTAGCAGTGTTTGTCCATCTAATTTGGACTATTTTGCCCATATGTCGTATAAAGAAGAGTTATGTAAGTTTTAAATAAAGCACCAGGAGATCAAACTCTCCAAAATCTTTACAGTTCTTCTGCTCAGAAAAGGAATCCATGACTGAAAATTCACATCTTTTTTCCTTTTCCCTTTCTCTTTTGAGTTTGATATCTGTGTGACATTTGCTGGGGATCTAATC
This sequence comes from Cnemophilus loriae, assembly GCA_013397755.1. Classification (NCBI taxonomy): domain Eukaryota; kingdom Metazoa; phylum Chordata; class Aves; order Passeriformes; family Corvidae; genus Cnemophilus; species Cnemophilus loriae. Next base: position 1,149,468 of record VZTF01006535.1, on the reverse strand, counting down.
TTAGGGTAACCCTCAGGCAGAAGAATCCATTATTCTGCTGACTGGTTGCACCAGGTTGGTGTATTTAAAGTGGGTAGGATCAGGAAAAGGTAGCACTTGAGAACTCTCCAGCTGTTAGATGATGCCTGGTGACTGCTATATTTTAAAATAGATTTTTAAAGGTAGGGCTGATTGAGGGCCAGCTGAAGAATGAAGACATTTTAACTGAATCTCTAATGGTTCATCTCTCTTGTGCAGTGAGGTTTTGTTTGCCTCAGAGAAAGAGGCCATTTTAACACTGAAAATAAGACATAAATGTCCAGTTTTATTTTTAGATCAGTATTCCTCGGCAAGCCCAAACATTTTTAAGTATTTGCTATGGGAGGAGTACACCCACTTACAACTTTGTAAGTGAAATTTAAGCTGGAAATCAGGAAAACTTTCTAACAATAGTAATGGCAGTAGAACATGTTGTCTAAGGGGGAGGCAGACTCCTCATCACTGCCTGTATTTAGGAAAGGTTTGGCAATAGCTCAGATCAGAGAGGAGTTCAGGAAGTTTAGATAGATAGAATCCTTTCTTGAGACATGGACTGAACAGCCTTTTAATTTCTCTTCCAGTTCTATTTTCCATTGAAGCACACAGATTAAACGTTTCCGTAACATCCATTTACAACATTTTGGTTGTGTTCTTTGTTATACAAGCTACCAGGAAGGGTAGCATGGAGGGGGATGGGCTAAAAGAATTGTGCTGGGTGTTAGTCATACGACTATTGACATGACTGCGTTCAGGTTCAGGAATACAAGTGTATTTTCTTATAAGCTCTCCCATTTTCTATCTTGAAATGTGGCCAAAAATTCCACAAAGATAATGACACCCCAACTGATGACAGGAATTAGGTCCTTCATCAGGTCTTGTAATGCCCATGCTTTACAATTTGCTATCTTCCTTTTTTTGATGTCACAGATCTAGTACAGATATTTAAAACACTGAATGGGTGGAAACCATCTTATTTTTTAAAGTAAAAATGGTTGGTGTTTCAAGTCATGTGACATCAAATTCTCATTCAAAAATGCAATGAAATTGGCTGCATACATTTAAAATACAAGGTAGGAAGAAGCAATATTCACTTCTAGCATCAGGTACTGCCATAGGCAAGGACAAAACTTGATTAATCATTGATCCTTTCTGTAAAATTGTTCTATGTTGCAAGAAGTGATTAGGCATCCAAGTTTTCAAGGAGATCCAAGGTTAATTAGTTTCTTTTACTGGTGGAGCTGATTAAGAAGCAGTATACTTGAAAGCCAAACTTTTTTCCAAATTCACTATACAACAAATGGCATACAATGCAGGAAGTTTTATTAGTTACTTTTTCCAAATAAAATGCAATATACTTGTACTTATCAAAACAAACATGTATTCTTAGCTGTTAATCACTATTTTTTTCCTACTTATTTGGAACTTCAGTAGTAAATACTAAAGTGGAAGTAAAATAGTATTTCCCATTACTTTAATCTGAAGTTAGCAAATCAAACATTTTATGCTGTAGATAAAAATTCACCTATTACTCTATTTATTTTAACAGAGCTTCTTGAAAGATTTATTACAGAAAGCAAATAAGCAGATTGAAGACTCAAAGCTAACGGAATACACAGAAATAATGGTAAGGTTATTTACAGGCATAATGGGTTAATCCAAACTCTGTTTATCTTTAGCCACTGGAAGGCTCCAAATGACTTGGAGACTCACCAGATCCCAATCAGACTATGACATTGCAAGAGAGAGACAACTGTGGCACCTAGCCCTGCAAGTATTTCTGCAGCTACAGAGCTTTAATGGGCAGTTTTCAGTACTGCTTAAAAGGAAAAGCCCAGGAATTTTTAACCATCTTGGTATTTACATAATATCATGCCATGCCATAGTCTTTTCCCTGTTTTGCTTCTTTCTGCTGCTAGTTGTAAAACCAAAGACTTCATATTTCATAGGAGCAAAATTGTTCTTGTCATAATTATATTGTTATATTTAGATCAAATTAATTTGGTGTTACTTTCTATGTTTTGCCTTCTTACAGTGCTATGGTGTCTGTCTCTTGTCTTAAAAGCCATCACTGCATGGTGGCTTCCTTAGATTTACAAACATCTCACACTTTCCTTCTCACCTTGCTTCAAGAAAGATAAATTGATGTTTTAGATAAACACTATAGCAAAACTGCTGCTTCCCTGGCATTAAATCAGCCCATCCCTGGAACAATCCGTCCATCCCATTGCTATGGTACTCCATGGTAAGGACCAGTACTGGCTTTTGCATGGGCTTTTCAAGAAAAAAAAGGCAGAATTCTGGTCTTCAGGAAATGTATAGCACTACATTTTTTGTTTTACTATCTTTTGTTTGTCCTAAAATACTTTTAACAATCAAAAATGTGCTAGGTAGATGTACTAGCCCTCAAACTGGCTTAAGATTGGCTGAACAAAGCTTGTGTTTCTCCTGGAAAAAGTCTGCTGGTTCATTGTACCAGTATAAACCATCTACATAGAATTGTCACTGTTCATTCACTGCTGAAGATAACATTTTCATTCAGGGAACTTTTTGACCTCCATCCTAAAATGTGCTATAAGTTCTGGCCTCTGCAGAGACACACAGTGACAAAGAATTTAGTTATAAGAGAAAAAAAAATAAGCCCAACTCTCCAATAACCTCCTCAGAAAACAGAAGGATAACAGAAAATGCACAGTCCTGAGCAGCTGCTGGCAGGCAGAACCAGCCACTAACAACTCATCAAAATACGAAATAAGTTCACTTCACAGCTGCCACTGCTTACCTCCACCAAATGCAAATCTGCTTTCCTGGGAAATGCATGCAAGGCAGATGCTTTTATACAAAGGAAGGAAGTGTTAAAAGGGAAGGAAGTGTTAAAAGGAGCCACGGTGTTGTGTAGAAATAAACGTTTGTAGAATCGGTCACTTTTTTCTTGTATGTTTTGTCATTTATTGTATATGAACAAAGTGAAATTAGGTCTTTTTTCATTGCATTACATTAGTTCCTTCTTTAAAAGGATATATGTCTATGTATATATGTCAGCATAGGATGTTTCTTTTCCTCTTATCTATAAATTACATCTAAAATTACTCTGATTGCAGATGATGGGATGGAGTGTGGGTGGTGGTGCTTTCAATACAATGTTTTGTAGTCTGCTGCTTTTGTGACTGTTTTATACAGCAAGTGCAATATAATGTTTGAAAGTAGGAAAATGGAACTATACAGACATAAATACTGGAAGAGAAAGTCCTATGCAGGAGCAATATCTTCATCTACTTCTCATAGCTATTATAACCTGCTTGTACCTCTCAAGTAGAAGCAGCTCATTCTTTCAAAGCCTCAAAGGAAAACACTTTAATAGTAGAGTTATTAAAAATTATTAGAAGTAGTAATCACTTATTTTGTGAAATTATATTAACATAGTTATTACTATAATTTAATTATGCCTCTTTGGAGAGATTTATTTTCCCTTTTTCATACCATCAAGAAAAGATGATCATCTGCAACATCTGTTCACTTTTTTTTTTTTTAAATATATCACAGTAACAAAACATTGTCTTTACATAAATACTTAGACCCAGTCAATTAAATGAAATGTCTATTGTTTCCTGTCTAGGGAATTGAATGCCTAGGATTCTATTGCACTTTACCCAACAGTTTTTTCATCTTTATGAATAGAGAATAATGGTTCTATTATCCAATCATGACATGAAGTCAATAGTAAAATGTTACCACATCAACACTCCTCTCATTTTGTCACATTTATTAATAATTACATACACATTTCTCACACAGGACATTCATCCATCAGTGTAGGCAGGTTAAGATCTACCTTACCGCAGGTTAATCAGAATTGCTCATCTGGTTTCTTATCAAGATTTTGCAGTAGAATTAATTACTATGAATTACTTAGTACTTAAAATAAACGTATAGCACAGCAAATGTGACCTGGGGACATCATTTCATGACAAAGTTAATTGGATTTAAGTTTTCCAAATAAGTGTTTTCTTCATTAGGTTTATTAATTTTGATTAGCAATGTAAAATTATATATTCTTTCAGCTCAGGATGTTTGATGCAAACAATGACGGAAAGTTGGAGCTTACTGAACTGGCCAGGTATGTCTTCTGTTTCTTTCCACAACAAATATCATGTACCAAATGCTGTATTGGGAACAGTTAAATATTTTGACCTTTGTTTTTTTTCTCTCCAAAGACTACTCCCTGTGCAGGAAAATTTTCTTATTAAATTTCAGGTATGAATATTCACATTCTTCAGGTAACCTGTTGCCATCACACATAACTGGTGTCATTAATGGATTTGTTTTCCTTTTGGCATTTAGGGTGTCAAAATGTGTGCAAAAGAATTCAATAATGCCTTTGAGATGTATGATCAAGTAAGTCTTAAAAAAATGTTTTTATTAACTGTGTAGTTTATTGGCACTTATTTTCTGAATTTCTTGAAAACTTGCCATAACCTCTGGAATTAAAAATAAATGTTTAAACTTATCTTTAATGGTATTTTTCAGGATGGCAATGGCTATATAGATGAAAATGAACTTGATGCCCTACTGAAGGATCTCTGTGAAAAGAACAAAAAGGTAATCCTAGAGGGCTTCTTTCTCCTTAGAGATTAGATTTAATTTGGATTTTAAGGACACTTTAATCCACCCTAATAAGATAAATATAGAACTGCTAAGTCATAATTCCTGAAGTCAAAGTACAACTAAAAATTGTGGTGGAAATAATAGCAGTGTAAATCCTGAACAAGGGGAGTTGTGGTTACACAGTTACACTGTCAAGAGCTTGCTTGCTTCTGAGGCACCAGCTAGCAGCAGGCTAACATGTGGCTATCATATGGATAACATACAAATATATAAAAACATTTTAGTGTGTTACTGTCAGACAGGCTGAGAATACCTGGGATTTTTTCTCCTTTTCTGCCATTGGAAGTAAACTTGTTCATGTTGATAACTAAACAGGATTATAAAGCATTATCTGTTCTTTAAATAGGAATTAGACATTACCAACCTTGCAACATACAAGAAAAGCATCATGGCCTTGTCTGATGGAGGAAAGCTTTACCGAGCAGAATTGGCTCTTATTCTCTGTGCTGAGGAAAACTAGAGCTCTTCTATCATGTCCACTTAACTAGTGATGTACTCTACACAATAACTGTGCACTATAAGGGAGTAGGCTGTATTTTTAAACTGCATATAGAAAATTAGCCAGGATGTGTGGCACATTCCTTTCAGTTTGTTTCTATACTGTTTGTAATGTACAGTTTTTGTAACAATAAGATTGATAAAGAGAATGTCAGTGTTTGGGCCAGTCTGTATATTCAAAAAGAAACTAAATATGTCAGGGTTGGTTTTGGTTTTGGTTGGGATTTTTGCTTTCATAAAGATGGCTGGAGGAAAATTAAACCTGCTGACATTGCTGTGGTCATCATATCCTTTGACACTTGCAACATTTCTTGATAAACTACCTAACAAAAAGATCTACACATATCTTTCCCATAACAAGTAAAGGTGGGGTTTTTAAATATAAAACAAGAATTCAGATTACATATGATCTAGGTCTGAAATAGGAAAGAGACATTGGCATGTCTGATTTCAAAAATGTAATAAGACACTAAGAAATATTTTCAGTTGTCAAACCACCCACTTACAGGTCTGTACTCTCTGCAGTCTTACAATTACTCTTCTCATTATGAATTCATAGCATATAGACAAAGCATTTATCTGGAATAGATCTCCATGCAGTAGTTGATAAAAATATAGTGTTCTCAGTCTAGCTGTTTTACTGAATTTAAACATAGGCACTTCAGAAATAAATGCCTTTAATCTGTCTTGAAATCCTGGCTGAATGACAGGTAGTATAGTTAATACACAGATTAATATATGATATTAGAAGTGTACCTTTCATGACTATTGCTGTGTCAGAGAATATGACAATCCATTTTCTAAACTATTTTCACATTTTGCAGGTTATAATTATTCTAGTAAATTGCTGTTTTTACATCATATTCTGTGTAATCTATAATTAAATTTAATATCCTAAGATTATTGGTGTCTAGTTTGTGTATCTCCTGGATTCTTGTATCTGTACCATGTAAAGGACAAACTGACTATTTTAAAAAAATGTGCCTCCTTGGATCTTACACTGAATTACTAGTCTATATCACTAGCATTAAAATTTGACATTAAATGAAGGAAAAAAAAATATAGATTTTATAACAGTAATTTAGTTTACATGGTGGGCTCTGCTTTTTATTATATTAGAGATGTATTTTTTAAATGGGAACTATACTATGAAGCAGCCCTCTCTTCTTGTATCCTTGGGATTTTTTGGCCTGGCTCCCTTTTTACTTTACACCAGTTTTATGCCAGACAACTTCATGAATGTCCAGGCCACTGCTCCCAGTAAGTACTGGAGAAGGAAGGAAATTAGTCAATTTAATTTTTAATTTATTAGTCAATATAAAGCCAATAAACCTATGCTGCCTCCATGTACAACTGTTTTGGAAGCAATTCCAGGTTAGCAGATTAGCTATATACAACTTCTCAGATGCATTTCTGTGTCTTATTTAACAAATGGAAGCAGATCCATTTTATCTGAAACGCCTCAAACAATGAGGCTCAGTCCTTCAAGATTACAGTCAATGCGCTCCCACCGAAATGAATCCTTGAATTCCTCAGGTGAACTCAAGCAACTAAATACCATTTCAGGAATGGCCTAATGGCCTTGGGCTCTCTCCAGGCTGAGCCTTGGAAAGTTAAGGGGTAGGTGGTGCTGGATGGGGTCTTGCTGGGAAAAAATACCACACAAAAAACTAAAATAAGGTTAAGCCAGCTCATTCTCACTGTTTTACTCCCACTCCATGCACAGTGATTTAACGTCTTACTGCTTGTCTCCTCTTTTCTCTATGCAATGTGAAATACAATTGTGTACATTAAGTGAAGGAACAGTGAATCTGCCTATCAGTACAATAAATGATTGATATTGTTCATATTGTGCACTTGAAACCCTGGATTTTGCCTTATTTAAACATTTTAAAAGTGTAAAGAAAAAAACCCCAAACTTTGTGTGTAAAAATATGTTTGCTATATCATTAGAGTGAGGGATAAAGCTTTTAAAGTGTTTTGACAGTCACCACAGAAACTGAAATGGGTCTCCCTGAGCATGAGTAAAGGTAACTGTCACAGATCCATTCTGAAGCCACCCTTGTGCTACTGCTGCTGCCCACCAGCTGGCTCTGCTGCAGGGCACAACACAGAAAGCAGGTCTCAGTCACTCACAGGCAGGATGTTTCCTGCAGCTATTTATCTTAAATAAAACTTGGATTAAAAGACCGCAGTTTAAAACCCTAGTTCTAGCAAAGGTGCCTACTGTCAGTGCAAAGCAAATTGTGACAAGTATGGGTAAATCAAAACTGCTGTAAAGCCTCCAGCTTTTAAACTCTAAATCACTCCTGGAAAGACTGATTTTTAAATGTCAGGGTTGGGGCAGAACAAGGCATAATAATAAGAGAGCTGATGATAGGGAAGAGATCTTCTTTCTTCTTGTAGAAGACATCTGGTGACCAAAGAAAAGTAAAATCGTAGCATGCACAAAGATTAATTACATGATGTAGTGCAGCTATGCCATATTCCAGCTAAACACAGAAACTGAGACAGAGCTACTTGGGATCTCCTTTATTGAAGCTATTAACCAATTTGCCCCCTATAAAGACATAATTTATTAAAATAAACATGCAAAGAAGCACTCAAGCTAACAAATACCAAAACCCACTGTCCTACAAATTACAAGTATGCTGTAAAATATTTTAGCCCATTCTAATTTAAATGTGTACAGATTAAAACTTAACTTGGCACTAGGTATTCAAATCAAATGAGGTGATCTTCTAGTAATTTTAAAGCACAAATCAGCAAACTGAAAGAATAATAACAATAGTAACTATGAACTAGTAACTTTATAAACCCTTGGCATCATAAATGCAGTGTTTGCTGACAGAAGTAAACCTTAACAGTACCAGGTCAGGCAGAGTGAGTGCCTGCTTCCACCTGGACCCACACCACTGTCCATCGGGGCACCTCAGCAGCCACTTACACTGCCCAGCTGACCATTATGGAGAATATCATGTGAATTTTCACCAACACCTTAATCACACAAGCTGACGAAATTTCTAAACACCATATTCCGTGGGCAAACGTCAAATACAGACCAGGGTGCTGACAGTCATCAGCACTTTTATGCAAAATGAACCTTGTCAATGAACAAAATACATACACACTGCTGCTAAACTCCACTTAAACCTCGATTAAGGCTTTGTTACTGTACACAAGGTTTGCCTTTTCTGATTTATACTAAGCCGTTATCATAATCATGGTTATAGCCACTGGTTACGGAGGGAAACTGAAATCCACTCCTACTTGCTATGTCTTTGAGAAGATACAGAATGCATACTTAGGAACCTGAATATACATGGCCTGATTTTCTGAAGTGCTGAGCACCTCCAATTCCCTCTGAAATCAACTGAAGTTGTTCTATAGCAACTAAAAGCAGGTCAGTGCACTCAAATCCCAAAGACTATTTTATTTTATTGCATATTAAATGATCACATAAAAGACTGTGGGGTTACCTTTGTTCAAGTGGCATTACTTATTTAGCAGTTACAACACAAGATACTCCATGGAGTTAGACAAAGGTACAAACTTTCTCGCAATTCAGTGTTTTTAGTTACATGTTATCAGTATGGCTAAAAAAGTAAATGTAAATGAGCAGTTCACATGCCCATGAACTTGGAAGCCAGTATGGACAGGTAGAAACTCACAGTTCCCTCAAACAGTATCATCCTCTGTTTGTAAAGCAAATTCTCAATTTGGGAAATACAAGCAATATTCTCAACAGTAATTAAAATATTCAAGAGGAGAGAATTCCTAGAACTAGGAGAACTAAAGACTGACAGCAGTTCTGGGATCATAGTGAAGAGGTAATACAACAGATTTCTCTCATTTGCAACCTTAAATGATTTTCATAACTTGTTGATAAGCCCCTACTATAGCACAATACCACTTTTGCAGCACTGAATTAATCTAATAAATTGTAACAAGACAGGTTCAAAGACAGTAAATCACCAGCAGAAATAAAAAGAGTAATTTTAAGGTTTAATTAAACAGACAAGATGTACTTTTCAGTTGAAAATAGAAAATTAATCCCCTTTGTAGGTGTCTCCAAGCTGACTTCATGGATAACAACTTTGACTGATGGATCATGCAAAAGTCATTTTAAAAAATGTATTTGGATTTTAGGGAAGTATCCTTGTGATTCAAGAAAATTAAACTGCCTCTGCAACCCTACTGACTCCTGCTGCAATCTCCAGTGTACACCATCACCTTTTCTGACTCATTCCTCCACCTTCCTGTCCCTCCAACTTCAGAAAATGATTATGCCACAAAGCAATACTTTTTTTCATCCTTCCCTTTACATCGTGGCTCACTGGCAATCTCAGATAGGGTGAGGAATGTAATAATCTCAGGGCAAACATGCCAGCCTAAGACAGCGTGGATACTATCTCTCCTGCCAGTTTAGCTATGTTTGGAATAAAGTAGCTGTGATGACCGCGCTTTATGTCAGTCTGTGAGTAATGCAAAGCTGTGGGGCATGCCTATGGATTGGTCACCTCTTGGGTTTTAGTGATATTTTATGCCTTTTCCAGGACAGTCTAATCCTCATCAGCATTTAGGAACAGCTTCTTTTGGAATTTCCAAACCAGACACTGCCTGGGTTAGGTAGTAGCTATAAAGCTTCTTTCTCTTATTCTTTTCCTGAGTTCAGATATCATGTGTTGCTACTTCAGTAACAATTACATTGTATTCAGGCAAAATATAAACTTGAGATGTTTAGGATTCATGTCTTCATAGTAATGTTCCTTTCCTGTCCCTACCAAGCCTAACAACTCTTACTGAAGGAAATGTGTCCCAGTCAGACTATTTCATTCTCCGGCTGCAGCGGATGACAAGATCAGACTTGTTTTCTCACTTAACTAAGTCTATATATTAGCAAATATTTTGTAAGTTAAGTAAAATATAACTCATTAAAACATTATATACCATTTCTAAAACCTGCTTCAACATATTGTATACCTCTTGTCCAGACAAAATGCTCAGCATCTAAAAGCAACTAGCGTAGTTTGAAATGGATGTCACTGGCATAGGCAAGATAAAAGAAACCCTATTCTTGTTATAGATGCTCATTAAAACTTCAAATGTGCTTTCTGGTTCCATTGCTTTAAAAATAGTTTTTCTGTCACTTTACAATTAGTAATTCATTTAGCTATGAACAGTTAAAAGACGGTACTGCAGAAGCAGTACCCATTTCTGCAAATGACAAACATTCCGTTACTGAATAAATCCCCAGTATCTCTTTACAAGACAGATTTTAAGAGGCCTCCCTTCAATATTTTGACCTTACCAGATGGAGCAAAATCTGCTATCCCACATTACTCTTATTTTATACACATGGAAGAGAGCTATATGACAGGCAGAAGTGCTTCCTAGCCCCCAAAGCCAAGTATAAACTGGATCCCAACTTCATGTTGAGACTTGGAATAAGCCTCTTTTCTTGATCTTTTCCACTTGTGCTCCACACAGGACCTTTGTTTTGTGAGCTAAAAGGAACCTGCCAGTCTTCTTGCTTCAGATGACCAGCTCCTGAGGGAATACTGCAAAATACATCTGTCCTGCTGTTCACAGGCTACAGAAATGACTTCAGGTCACATGAAGTCTATGGCAATTTCAGAGATTGAGCATAGTTATCTCCAGTTTCAGTCCAGTACTTCAAACACACGACACACTTAGATATAGTAAATCACAGAAACCCACAGATGCAAGAGACTGTTAGGTACTTAGTTTTATTGACAGCCTGTCTCCAGAGGATAACCTACTAGACACTCCAAATACCTGATGTTACCGCATCTCACAAACGTGCATCTGAATTTTTTTTCTGAAGCACTTTTTTTCAAATGTCAGTCATATTCAACTGTGTCCCATACACAGAGAATATAATTATATGCAAAGGATGACAAGCAAAAAGCAGTATATATGGGCCTAACTTCTCAATTAAATCACTTTTTGGGGAAGAGACATAGTTGTCATGTCAGAATGTGATCTTGACTACAGACCTACCAAACCCAAGTTACCATAAAAAAGCTTTACATTATGCTCAAGAACACCTTGAAGGCTGCTATGATAAATGCAGTTGCTTTGTTTTATTATCAGTGGCTATTCAATCCCCACAGGACCATCATTCATAGAAAGGCACATGGAAGCCTGCACTAATACAGTCCACACTTTCAGCAGAACACATCTTAGCTTGCTTCAGATTTGTAATAAGGCAATCAAGTGACTTCAAAGTCAGATGTTGGCATACGTTCAGTATGTCCTGGATTGTGTAGAAAAATACATGACCACCACCAGCACCTAAAGGAAGACATCCTTGAATTGATTCTATTGTCCTGACTCTTAAATCACCGCATCAGTCTCAAAGCAGATAAAACTATGTACGTGCTTGTATGTGGGGATAGGCTGGAGCTCTGGTTAAACACCAAAAAAAAAAAAGGCATTGATTTCAGGCTGTAAAAGCCAGAGGTTGATAATTTCTTTGAAGAATTCCAACTGTTGTCCGAGGCACGACGGACAAAAACTACCAACTCTCTAAATTTGGATAAAAGAGGGAGAGCAACTTTTTTATCGTCTGCTTATTTGGGCTGGATAAACTGACTAGATTCAAAGGTAATGCCGTCTAAAAGTTTCTTTAGTACCAGCCTGTGAATGCAAATGAAACCTAGGGATTTTTTGTAAATCTCAACAAATGAGGTTTCAACGCTTTCAGTCCCAACTTGCCAACATCCCTTTAATAGTCTTAAATAAACCACTTTTTATGGAGAGCTCCCATAGTCACACAGATGTAATAACAAATGATTTTCAGTTTCTCATTTTCAAGAACATTAACTTCATCATGACAAAGAGCAAGCTCCTTAGAAAGGCACTGCAGGTCCATAAATGCCATTTTTAAAGTTCAGAATAAGATAATTAACAGACTGAAAATGTCATGAAAGATGAGACCAAGATGGTTAAGCATTTCAAGATTTCCTAAGCAACCACAGGACTGACATCCTTTCTCAGCGTATATAGTCCTGCTAGTAACTTGAAACTGTATTCGCAAGTTTAGAACTTTTTAATGAAGTGTGAAGATTAGGACTTAATATTTTGTTTCTCTCTTCAGATTAATGATTACATTCAGTTATAATAGCACTGAAATGCTATTGGAATTACAATATTAAGAGATGCAGCTATCTGAGAAAAAAAATCCTCAGAAAGATTGAAAAAAGAAAAAAAAAAAAGGCTGATTGTAGACCATGGCATGGCTATCTAAGACTATTTAAAGAACAACAACATTTTAGTGACCAACTGTTGTTCACTATTGGCAACAGAATAGATTTTAGATTGGAAAAATAAACAAACGATAATCAAAATACAACAATTTCAAAATATTTTATTGGAATTAGCATACAAAAGACTTTTAAGGCTATTTCTCAATTGGTTATTTCTAAATATTAATGAAAAAGCAGTGGTTCATTTCCAAAAATCTTCACCATAAAGTTGTACTTTAGGAGCCTTTTGTTTTTCTAATCATTGCTTCCATCCTATCCCACTCCTCTTTGGTAACCTAAGAAAAGAAAAGAGAATTTTATTGGAATTTCATAGAATAGTTACATATCAAATTGTCTGAATGAAAAATAGCAAGCAAGGAAATTAATACCCTCTTCAGATCATTGAATTCTCCTGCCATAGAAACATATTCTCCACCATCCATTCTAATAACCTAGAAAAAGCATAAACAGTGTATTTAGTAATTGTGAGATTTCTGTAGTATTCCCTTGTTACGAACTGTGAAAGTAATTTTTACGGATTTGGGTCAGAAAAGCCCATACTCAAAATAATGCAATTCAACCACTTTTAAAAGTTCTTTTTAAAGGTGCTAACAACCATGCACTACACCTAAAAGGTGAAAGGATTTTAAAGTAAGATCTTTTGTCACACTTCTGAAACCAGGGCTTTAAAAAAATATCAGCAATACTCACACCATCATCAAGTTAATTGTACAAATAAGATCAGCCAAAACTCACTGCTCCATTAACCCAGCTTGCATAGTCACTGCAGAAATAGGCAGCAAGATTTGCAATTTCTTCTACAGTTCCCAGACGACCACAGGGAATCCTCTCAATCATCTTCTTCTCGAATGCGCCTGTTGGGTCAAGGCGGCTAAAAGCACCCTGAGAATTAAAAGAAACATTAAAAAAAAAAGTTATAACTAGATCAGAAAATAAAATCCAACAGAGATTTCACTCTATATACACATGGAAGTTAATATCTGTGAGTAAGCTGTCTACACCCTCATTGTCAGTAGCATGAAAAAGAAAGGAGTAGAAAAGAAAAAAAAATTTATCCCTGTTGCACTGATTTGCATCTACTGATGATAAGTTGGAACTTATCACATTTGGGATAGCCACCCACCGTCTATCTGTGAAAAACAAAAGGGGTTAATCATCTTTTTTTCCTCAAACACCCTTGATAAACATTTGAGGAAATAAGCAAGACTCAAAATTGCTGCATGGACAGAGGAGAGGAACAAGGGGAGAAGAGGAACAGGAAAGTGACCAAAAGTAAGTTCTACATGACAGAGTAAACAAAATGGAAAAGAAAAAAAAAAGTCAAGTTCAATTAAACAGAAGCAACTGCTAAAGATAAAGGAAGTCACCGGAAACTTTAGTACTTGAATAGCTTAAAATGGCATGGGAAATAAAAGTGTTTTTTTCTTCCTAGCTCCTCCATAAGGAAATAACCTCCTCACTCAAAATCAGAAATGTATCAGTAACATTTATGTTAAATTACTGAAGTTACGATTTAAAGCATATTGTAATCCATGTAAGCATGGCTGTAATCATGCCATTTAAGTCCTCTATTGCCATGTTTTTAATTGCCAGTTTATAAGCCTAAAAGCGTTGTCCTTGTATGCCTCATTCTTTTCCCATCACGACTTAAAACAGTATGTTTTAAAGACATGGATATTGCCCCTAAGGCAGAAAACTTTGATTTTGCAATATGCTGTCTGCCTTTTTATGCTTTCAGGGAAATTTTAAGTTGCAACCATACACCAAATGTAGCATTTTATTAAGAACATACAGTATCTCAAGCAGGTTATACACTATTAGTTCAAAAAAGAACATTAACTGGAGGTAGCACTATTGACATTTAAATCCCTTAACTTGCCAAATGTTTTTCTTCTACTCTTAAAAATACCCATGATACAAGGCCTGGAGAACTTTTGGTCTGATCCTCTAATGCTATTTCAACATTCTTATAATCCTGCTAATTCTGCCACTTATTTTTCATTATAGTGAAAAGAGTTAAAACTAAGTTTTCCAGTGTAGCATCTAAAACTGACAAGAGGGGGAAAAAGAAAAAACAGTAAATAAACAAACAAACAAACAAGTAAAAAAGAAACAGCTTTGCACCCCTATTCTCAAAACAACAGCAAAAACAACTGTGAAATATTTTACAGGAAGAAGTAATACCATTATTAGTTGTTAGTGCTCATAATCATAATAATTTGATTCAATGGAAAATGGATCCTCCTTTCTCTTCTTGCAGGACTGCTTTCTTTATTCTTCCTGTTCCAGCTGTTCTGGATTACTTCCTTCAAACCCTCCAGTCCTCCTTCTCACTCACTTCAAAGCTTCTCATTTCCTTGCCAGCTTAGGTTTTCTCTTTCTAGTTTTGAGATTTTCAACAAAATTCTCATATAGTGAGATTCTGTTCTCATATACCTAAAAGAGATTCTAAGATTTTGGAACTGATGAGATGTTTTGTTTGAAAATTATGGGTTCAGGCAGAAACATGAACTTTACTCTAACAAGTGTAAGAATTCACTCCACTTGACAAACTAGGTACACAGAAATAAGAATCAGCATTAAGGACTTTGATATATCAGTTCTTTGAAACACTAAAAAAAGGTTCAGGTTTTATCAAGTGTAGTAGAGGGGACAGTGGCAGATCTCAGAAGTTCAAGAAATCCTGTTTTACAAAAATACTAAAAGGGAAGTGTGTTCAATATTCCAGCACAGTCTTGACTACCAAGGAAATCATATTAGAATTTACAGCTACAGAAAGGTTAGACTGTTGCAAAGTTAAGTCTGTACTACAAAGCATATTCAAAGCTGTGTTTCACTTCATGCCATGTACCTTTGTTTTTATTGGACCTGGTTGAATCACATTGAATCTCATGCCATATCTACCCCATTCAGCCGCAAGAGACCTAAAAATTCATTAACAGAATGCATCAATATTTTAAACACAATATTGTAACCCTATTCAGAAAAAAATAATTAAAATTTAATCAAATATGTAAATACTGGAACATTCCTGAAATTGACATTTCTACTTCACGGGGTTTTTTGTGCTTAACAAAATAATTTGAGAGAAGCAAAAAAAACCTTATTCACAAATAGAGGTATATTGATTTAATAGATGAATCATAGATAAAGCAGTGTGAAGAAGCAATTCTTTCTCCCTTGCAAATCATGGATGGTGTTGGCACCTGAATTCCTCAACAAACAACTGTTAGGCCATCATCTTTCTGTGGCAATTTAGACTATCCCACAAGTATACATTTCTAACATTTGCAACATAGCTCTCACATTACATGTTTCAAAATAACACAAAACAGAGGATACATTCTAAAATAGGACCACTAGGATAGTTTTGCCTTATTACATTTTCTCTGCATAACGAGTGCTTTGGATCTACTACGATGAATGAATCAGCTGAGTCATAAAGTCTCTGAAAAGTACACATTTCCATTACAGCTGTGTAGAACAGAAATCAAGACCATTACTCAGTCCCCCATCTTCTTCCGGATAAAGAATTCTAGTTACTAAAAGGCTACCAAACTATTCAATTCTTTCTGCTGAAGTGCAGAGGAAGATCTACGTGCTATGGAGGACAAGCCTGAATTTAAAAATGAGAGAAATCCTTTTGTTTGCTGAGCACCATGGATATGTCAACATGATACTGTTCTGAACTAAGAAGAACTGCAGACCTTAAATTTTAAACAGCGACAGGAAACAAATTTGTTGATGAATCTAAACAGAGCTGAAGCCACAGTATACTGCACCCAAATAACAAGCACATATCCTCAGACAAAAGAATGTGGAAGGTGCTATAGATCTGAAACAGCTCCCCTAATAGCTGTCTTTAGCTGCTAGTTCACGAATACAAGAAAATCTCATCATCAAAACTCTGTTTTTGATAATCAAACTTTGATTTGGAAACAAAGTTTGTTTCCAAAAAAAAAAAAAACCTTTGGAACTTGCAATTGCCAAAATAAGTAGTTCTACTTGTCCTTATCTTGGTCTTGTGATAAAAACAGTAACAGTTAATACTTCCCTCTGTAAGAAGCTGTCAGCACACTATTTTCTTGCTAGGTTACTGGAGCCTGGATTCAGCTCTCGTGGTACAGTGGAATAGGTTGACTATACTAATGAGCTCCATTTTTATAGACCAATTACCCCATCTTACGGATATGAAAACCAATGCACACATTTTGCTGTATTACTCACTTGCTCATTGCTTCTACACCAGCTTTGGCAGAGGCACTTGGCAACACAAATCCTGAACCACTCTCTGCATAAATAGTTGTAATAGCCAGGAATGCTGCTCCTAGAAGTTGCAAAAACATTTAAGCACACCAAACAAACCAAACAACTCCAAAGATCAAACTCTCAGCTTCAGGTAGAAGCAAGCTAAATGGTACAGAAGTTCGCAGCTCAAGTGCTAGGGGTACCTTTTCACTCTGGGTAGTGAAAAGGCATTTTAAAAATATAGTCTTTGAAACTTTCTTTTTAAGCCTTTTTATTTCACTTCCCTCTTTTGCATGACTGTTAAGAGTTCTCCAGGTAAGTGCAAATAGCTATTGATTAGGCTCTGAAGGTCTAAGCCCTCAGACTTCTACTGATAATGAAGTTAATGCATAAATTAGTCTAACTGGAGTGAAAGCCAAAGATCGTACAGTGTTTTTTCAGAAGCTGCCCTCGTCTATTTGTCACTAACCAGGTATTTTGCCCTAAATTCATCAATTCCTGAGTTGGAAAAAAAACCCCAAAAAACCCCCTAAAAAACCTCAAAAAACCCCCCAAGGAAACATATCAGCATTAACAGTTACATTTGGCATAATCTGAAATTACCAGTTGAGGGCTTGAGTTAAAGTTTATGCAGAAAAAGAAAGATTTTTAAGAAATTTTCAGAAGCTTTTTCTGCAGTTGAGCCTATTAGAGAGTGAACCTGCATAACTCTTCCTATTATTATCACAACAAACTCCATTATAAAAGAACTACTTTCTTTTATATGCTATATTTTATAACAGATTCAGCAAAAAACATTCTGCAGTATAATGGAAACTGCAACTGCTTATTTAATCTTTCTTTTACGGAATCCTGCAAATTCTGTCTGATCAATGACTGGCATGAGCTTACAGTAGCTGGGAAATGAAGGACAAGTGATGACAGTTCACTGCTTACGTCACAGTAACTAAAATAACTGTTCTACTTACTATATTTTCCAAATAATTTCATTAGAATAGCTGCCCAGGGGATATTTCTAAAACAATATACACTACTGATAGATTGCATGTAAGTAAAAAATTACAGTAATATTACACAAGAGAAACTAAAGAGAACCATAAACAAGAACTAATTGAAATGCCAGCAGATGCTCAGAAACCATGGGCCCTGTCTATAAAAAAGGAGTCTTCATTGAGAGACTTTGAAAGCAAAAATCTACACAGGCAAAAAACCATGGAAATCTCTGAAGTTCTTTAGAGATGGTTGTTAATTACACATTTTGTAGAATTAAACCACTGATTTTTTTTTTATTAAATTCAGGTTAAACAGAGGTAAGTTAGGTCAACCTAACACAGAAACTGACAAATTTACACCTCTGATATTTAAAGAACAGCTCATACACAACTTTTATTTCTAAAGCCTATATTCATAAAATGGACAATATCTGACCAATTAACTCCTCTCACTTTGCAAAAATAAGTAACACACTAGCAGATTACAAATTCCTTTTAAATACCAGCACAAACTTGCAGTCTAAAAGCAGAGAACTTTTATTATTTACTACATTAGACTTAATGTAGGTCACACTGCAGACATAAAGGATGTCCCAGTGTTCTAGAAACTGTCAGATTCGTAGTATCCTCACAGACTGCTCTGAAATATCTGAACTAGGTAGCATCACTTTAGAAACTAAGGTCTCTGCTCAAACTAAAAAAAAAACCAAGCAAGTAAAAAGAAAATGAAAGTGAGATGACAAACAGGTACACATGGCTTACTTGCAAAAACATGTCTTGAAGAAAGCCTTAAACAAAAAGTCTTATTTACAGATGGACTCCCCTAGAAAGAAGACATGCAAGTAATAGCAAAAGAAATTCACATGTCTTGGAAGCTTAGAAGTGAAAGAAAGAGATGCAACATGAAGGTGAATGATGTCTGGATTTTACCAATTGTGAGGATGGAAGTAAGGAAAGTAGCTTCTCATTCAACAACAGCAAAACAAAAGCATGTTTATATTGGTATTTCACATTACTATATGGGCACATTACATGCACCTGGAAGACCACAAGGCAACCTATTTCAACGGTCTGCCATAATGATATTGTAAGTCATAGCTGGGGATGGGTTTCTAATGTGAAAATATCAGCACTAGAATGGTGGAAATTAATTTTTCATGTGCTGCTAAGATATATGGGGGACATACCTGTATACTAACAAAAACTGTTACAGACCTACTGAAACAACATTAACTTCATATTGTTATAATTAAATAGTATAAGCTCATGTAGTACTTTTTGGAGAAGAGTTTTGAAGAAATTCAGCTAATTCAGAGGTTAAAGAAATACTGTGTAAATACAAAAGTAGCATTTCAATACAGTGGCTGTACCTAGAAAACAGGATTCAGAAGTGAGGACACATGGAAAACCATAATTATATCTCACTGCTTTTAATTAATTTGACATTGTATTATTCTTATCTCATAAAATAAACTCATGGTTTTTCAATTTGTAACTGGAATGCAAAATGAAAACAGTTCTTTGCATATAATCTATGATATAACATAGAAGGGTATACATCATCTTTCCTTTCAAGACAATAATCTGCTTAAATAAATTTTGCCTAAATAGTATATAAAAGAACTGTCGTATTTTTAAGGTGAAGCTGTGATACTGAATTAAACTTCTAGGTAGTCCAGAACTAAGAATTAAACCCGGGAAAATAAAATCTCATACTGATTTCAATTTCAAAATTATTTTTCAAATTATCTTAAAGGTAATATTCTCTAGTACTAGTAGTCAAATAGCACAGCTGTAAATTTTATTTTACTGTAGGAGGAAAATTCAAAGGGATATCCTGACTTCTTGTTCATTTAAATAAATATCCCATGTTCAATTCAATGAAATTAACATACATAGAGAAGATTCAGAAGAATCAGAAGAATAACAGTTTGTTTTTTTTTTTAACACAAAGCCTTATTTTTTTTATTTTAAAAATGTTTTACAACTAGAACTCTGCAATTATATTTTTATAAAAAACCCCAGCTGGCCTCTGGGTCCAATTGTAAGGCCTGATGCTCCAATGAAGTAATTGTTAGCCAGATTTACTGTGCGATACTTAAGCACAGCTTTCCCTGAAAAAGTTCTTTTCTAGCAGAATGGTAAAAATCATATTTCTCTTCTCACATGACTGTATTTCTCTTCTCATATGAACTCTCAAAACCGGCTACAATAATAGTAAGGCAATGAAAGCAAGTAATAATATGTCACAATGCTTAAGATACCTTTTTGTGCTTTAATGAGCTCCTTTCCAATTTCCAAAGTTACAAAAGCAGTACCATTAAGTACAATATCAGTTATTGTTTTCCAGGCATTAGCAGAAAGTCGTTCAGAAGGTGAAATAAAGTTACCAGCTGCGTTGTTTATCACAACCTGAAACACATGAAGGAAAAGAGTTAACTAAAAATAACTCTTCCTGAGACAAAAGAATTTACAAGGAGCTTTTTACTGTTTCCAGGGACAAAAGTAGAAATATCCTCATCAAATGAGGTGGAGGGAGCAGGGGAAGAGTTAGAATAATCCATCAGAAATTTTAACATCTGCAGCATAGATAAAGTATCAGTAACAGAAAATGAGCTGTATTTCCAAACTACTGTAGGTCCTAGCCTAATACTGAGGAAGTGTGAAATGTAGAGGCTGACTTAAGTCATTGTTTTCCATAGTGTCTCAAGTTTGTCCCCACCAAATTCCAACATCATGTGTATTGAATATAATGGATGCATGGCAATAAAAGCAAAAGAAGGCAACCTGATAACTAAAGTCTGGATGAAGTGACGGTTGCATAACAGGAAGTCAAATCAGTCATGATGAGAATGTTATGATACTGCATACTGCAAACAGCTACTACAAACCTTTTTCTGAATACAAGTACATCTGTCACTTCCTACGAACAATATTCAGGTAGAGGATACTTTCACTTTCTTAAGGGGATTAAGCATCACATTAGCAATACTTAAACCAAAAATTATGTAGCCAGAACTAGCATATTTAATAATATAACGTGCTGAAGGAATAAAATGGTGTACTATTTATGGAATGGCACCTTGATTCATGTTGGTTTGCATGTAAGATAAACTCTTTGTCCTGAAGAACTTCTGGGCTAAATTCTAATGAAGTTATTAGAATTTCCGATAACAAAACAGAGTACAGTGCATATTACATGAATGTAAAACTAATAATATACAACAGCCATAAATTATACATATGGACAGCAAATTCAATTTAAAGGCCTCCCTGAAAATTGGAGAAAAAAAAAAATCCAAACACTTTGAGATACTGAGGAGGTTACTCAAATCACTGAATAAATACAGGAAAGACACAATAATAAAACTAGTGAATTAAGTACTGCACAACATGATCTTTGAGGTATGTAGGACTGCCAAAATAAGCCACGACAAAAGAATGATTGCTTTCTAACAGGGAGTAACACTCTTGGGAACAGAATGAACAAAACAAAGCTGGAAGGACTTTCAAGTTACTGCCATTAACTTCTGTCTTTGAGATTTCATCTCACATGCAGCATGGCAGTGAGTGATAGCCAGGATTCATAAACTGACATCTCATGTCTGCAACTAAGAGAAAAACTGGACAAAAAGAACTGAATATTCAATTTACTCTGCAGTCTATCTTAAACACACAAAATATGTGGAATTAAAGAGAAGGTAAATGCTTGTAAAGAACAAGTCATGCAAAGCATTTATTCAGAAAATTATTGGTGTTTTAAAAACGTACTATACAGTAAGAAATCTCCTCCCTCTCTGCACACACATAAAACCTGAAGATTGTGATTTTGACTTTGGCCAAAAACTGTGTTAAATAATAGTCGAAATAATATCCAGAGAATCTTGTCTACAAATTAGGACAGTGAGCTGCCTTATTTCTAGCACTGTTATAGCATACAGCTATATAGCACACAATTTCTCTACTTCTCACAATATTTAAAATTCAGTAGGTCCTCTACCACATCTATAGGAAGCTCCTGATGAGTGCAGATTGTCTACAATACACATACAACCATTTTAAATTTACAGTAAATAGTTTTAAATCTGACTGTTCTTTACAATGATGCTACATCATGCTTTCTATCAGCTAGCAGAATTCAAGTTGTTATCTCACAATCACATCAGAATTTGGTGATTATCATCCTTCAGACTCCACCAGATCAACCTCCCCACAATCTGATGTAAAGAGCTCTGTTGCTTTGTGCAAAACTATTAAAAAACAGATGCTTGGCTTGACTAAAGACTTTTTTCTTAATTTATGAGAACTTAATCTTCAATTTGGAATCTTCTTTGTGTATATTAATAAGCTGAGCAAGGACCAAAGAAGACATTTATGATTACTTGCATTCCTAATTTGTGAGCATTGTGTTAAGATGGGATTCAGTAAACACAGGTAAGTCAGAATTTCAGGAGGATTTAAGGGCAATATTCCATTCCCTTAATTCAAAGAATCCCTCCAGAATTGTCCCAGTATCTAAAACAAGATGTTAGTCCTCAGAGTAAGGATAAAAATGTTTTGTCTACTTGGCCACTAAATATTTTAAGAACCATAGGAAAAGAGTAACTGGTCTAACTATGAATGTTAGCTTTACCTTGAAGTACTGCCACTGTTCTGTCTAATGTCTTTTTAGATTCCAGTAACTTTCTATCTTAGCACCTTTCTCCATACCTACTATGCAAAGTATTTTCAGTAATGAAGAAAGAGTTCTTTCCTTTCCCTAGAAGACTTACATCAGGATGTCCTGCCACTTGGATTGTTTCAGCAACAGCATTCTTAACTGAAACTGGATCTCTCACATCACACTGGATGGCATGAACCTAAAGAATAATGGAAAGGCAGTTGTGAGACTTAAAAACTATATTACTCATAAATTAAACAAGTCCATAAAAGCATGCAAATACAAAAAAAATCCAATAAAATGTAGAGTATAACATGTAATATATTCACAATTCTGCAAAAATTTACCTTATTCCCTGTTTTAGAAGAAATTTCCTCTGCTGTTCCTTTCAAAACATCCAGTTTCCTAGAAATAAGTATTAACATCCCGTATGTCAGTTAAGTGCAATTACAATTCAGATTACTAAAATCCTTTTTTTTCTGCGTAAATATGAACTACAACTTAAAATGTGTGTGCACATGCATATTGCCAATTTTGATGAATTAAAACCGCTTAACCACTAACTTTCTGAAAGAAAACTTTAAGTAATTTATGGTTAGTGCTACCTTAAAGCAACTCAGAAGTGACAATGGTAAGAAACTCTAAAGCTAATCAACGTGTGATAAGCCAGAAAAAAGCACACAATCATAACAAACTTAGTTTAGCTACTGCTCTACTAGTATTAATAAGAGACATACATATTCACATTTAAAACTAAACAAACTACTGTTAGGATGAATGTCATAACACTTCTGTTTATTTTGATTTAAAATGAAACAGTTTTTCTAGACTTTACTGAAGTCCTTCTAGACTCTATAGCAGTACTTAACTGTAGAAAATCATCATTAAAGAGAAATCAGGGCTCTTGTTGGAAGTTGGAAGAAGAATGGATTTAATTCTTTATTGTAATTCAAATCTGTATTGAGAACACCTGTAATAACATATTAACACTGTTCAATAATGCCCACTGCAAATTTTTGTTCTGTTTAAGGTTTTAGTTGAATTTATGCCTAATATTTGAGGTTGTTTATTTTGCTGCCACATTTCATGGAAATGTGCTTAGTTTATTTCTTCCTACTGATTTTTATACCATTAAACATTTGCAGATCAATCTACAAGTTTCTAGAATCCACAATATGACATTGTAATTTAAAAGTGTACTGCAACAGAATAAATAGAATAAACTTCTCTGGTTTATAAAGAAGAAAACAGATCTATTCAGCAGTCAGTACTAAATGAAAGTTCTAAAGCATCTTCATTAATATTTACCGGCTTGCTATAACACACTTGGCACCTAAACTGGACAAAGCTGTCGTCATCCCTTTGCCAAGCCCAGTACCTCCACCAGTTATAAAGGCCACTTTCCCTTGGAAGGTATTTGGTGGCAACATCACTTTTTGACGAGGTGAGAAGAATGCAGCTTGTGGTGCACTGCTGTCTTGATGCAGCACATTTGGCCCACGGCTGAAAAACTGCAAGAAAAAAACCCAGAAAAGTTAGTTTTTTCTCCTTTCTGTATGCAGGACTGTTATGCAAGATCAGATATTCCTATGACAGTGGAGGTACCAATCATAACTGCCTTATTATAAGTAAATATATATGAATATGAGAATTACTAGATTGCATTATAGCAACACATATGGGTCTTTACTGAAATGCTAACACTAGACTAGGAAAGCACTTGAGCTATTTTTAGATATTCTACTGCAACTAGAGAACAACCGAAAAAATACTTTAGTCTTGATTCTTCCTACTTTGTGCATTATTTGTATCTATCACTTTTACTAAAGCATGTGGAAAACTATTAACAGCTAATGACAGAAGGACTTGGGCTTCACATTCATATAGCACTGTATTGTATGAATAAACAAATCAGTGTGGTTTCAGGTTACATATATATGTATTTACAAATTTAAAAATTTCAGTAATACACTCATGATTTTGATCCTTTACTACTGCGTCCAACCAAACCTTCTTCTTTACCGGAGAACAGGACAAAATTAAACTTCACAAGACCTGCCCTAATGGCCACTGGAGCTGCTGAGGAAACCAGTGCCATCTCCCAGACAAAACTGGGCAAGGTTAGGTTATCAGCATCCCACTCTGTCCCAGCAGAAATACCATCTACAGTAAATTAGACTCTGAAGGATTGGTCCCTGCAAAAAGACACATGGTTGGAATGTGTCTAAGACACACATGGAAAAAAAAAGAAAATTCAGTATTACATCTAGAAAACTATGCTAGTAAGAAAACACTCCACTAATGTAAATGAGAAATCTGTGATGTCACCAAGAAAGTTGCAGCAAAAATAGCCAATAGGGTATTTTCAGCATCCTAATACTCTAAACTCAAGTATTGAGTTAAATGCCTTGGGACAAGAGCATTACAGTAATAATTCAGAAATTCCCTTATTATGTAAAATACAAAAGTTACCTTAGCCTGAAGCTGCAAATGCTTCCAAGTATGACAAAACTAGATTTACTTTATTTTTGATGAGCAAAAAATTAGAAGACTGTAAGTCATACTTATTTTCTCTGATTTTAACTTGTACTTGAGGCTTTAATGTGTTTATTTTATAGCCAAAAAAAAATCTAATACAATTTTGTGAAAGACTGAATGGTTACTCTTGTATGATGCTGTTAATAAAACCATGCAATTGTTCAATAGACTGACATGAAGAAGAAAGGTAGCTTTAAAATAGTAAAAATGTTACAACTTATTTTTCTGTTTACTAATTCACATCCTGAACACTAAAATTAAGAGACAACATTTTTAGTGGTAGATGATTAATCTGTACATCCCACAGTTACAATGCCTTGGGGGTTTCACAGAGCTTAAAGTTGGCCTGCAGAAGCGTGCACGTGAATCTTTTTGCGTGGTAATACACATGCATAAGTAATTCAGGTGAAAACAGAGAGAACAATCATGAAATTACACTGACAATTTAATGCAACTTAAAGCATGGTGCTAATAACACCAGGGTCCCGGGCTCAATCCCTGTATGGGACAATCACTTAGGAGCTGGACTCGATCACTGTGGGTCCCTTCCAACTCAGAATGTTCTGTGAAAAACTAAAATTGAAGAAGAGCTGGAGCCACTACATGGAAAAAAATTCAAAAAGCAAAGCTTGAACTAAAGCTAGAATTATCACATTTGTAAAACACTGCTGTTTTTTAATTCTCCCAGTGAAAATCAAATTTGCATACTTTCATAGAGTACAAGACTACTATTAAGCCTCCAGGAAAGAGAAAAGTGAAGGTTCTCTTTTGAGACTTTCTTAGTAGTCCCCTATTCATCTCTCTTCAGGAAAAAAGCTCCCTCTGGAGAATTTCAGCTCATGGCAGAGACTGCAAATCAAGACAGCATTTGGACTCCCCTTTCCTTCAGGATATGGAGATAACCCTTTGAGTTCTGAGACTCCCTGACCAGGTGCTCTGTTAGTGACAGACACAGCAAAGTCTTCTTGTTCTCCACGAAAGAAACACTGCAAGCAGCTTTCGTTCTGCTCGAGGGGGGAAGATTAGGACATGCCATAGCAGAGGAAAGCAGATGGCTGCACCAAGACTAAGAAAGTACGGTAACGATAACCAGCCAGTAAAGTTGGTATAATTGAGCAATCTTTTAGTCAGACTGCTATTGTCTCCTTACTGGCTTGCACAAGAGGCTTCTATGACAGCATTCATGCAATTTAATCATTACACTACTTCAGGCTGAGGTTTTAAATGAAATCTCAGGTGTAAACAGAGATATAAAGAAGCCAGTAAACAGCTTAAAAAAAATCCCAATCAAACAACGAACACACGAAACACTGACAAACCAGAAAACAACCCTCATCCAGGGGGTGGAAGTGAATTGTGGAATAACGGCAGAAAGCCGTCTCAGAAACACAGAAGCAGTCACTGGAAAGAAGCATCGTGCCCGGGAAGAACTTACTAGAAACGGCCTCCAGCAACATCCACACAGTCACAGAATCACAGAATGATCTGGACTGGAAGGGACCTTAAAGATGATCTTGTTCCAAACCCCCTGCCTTGGGCATGGACACCTTCCACTACAACAGGCTGCCCAGAGATCCATCCAACCTGGCCTTGAACACCTCCAGAGATGAGGAATCCGTAGCCTTTCTGGGCAACATGTCCATATCTAATCTAAACCACCTCGTTTCAGTCTGAGTCCGTTCCCCCTTGTCCTGTCACCACACGCCCTCGCAAAAAGCTCCCCTCCCGATTTCTTGTAGGCTCCCTTCAGGTACTGGAAGGCTGCCATACTGTCAACTCGGTCACAAGTCGAGCCACGCCACTGCTTGGACAGCAACATTCCTAAATGCGCAGCTGTGCTACCGGGGCCGAAGGGCGACACCGCTGAAGTGGGAGACACGGTAGCGCTCGGCCGTGAGGCAGGAGGCCGTGTGCCGGGTGGCTCAGCCCGCACGTCTGCGGGGGCTCCGCGGCGGACGGGCCCGGGAGCCGAGGAGAACCGACGGGTGTCCCCTTCCTGGCTGTTTCCCCAACCCCGGCAGCCGAAACCGCAGAGACCCGCCGTGCTCTCCCTCTGACGGGACAACGGCGCCCGAGCGGAGCCGGGGCGGCGGGGCAGAAGGTGGCGGAACACCCCTGCGGCGCCGTCCGTCCGCCCTCACCCCGGCAGCACGGGGAGCGCCTTACCCGCCCGGCGCCGGACACACAGGGGCCGCGCACCCNGCACCGCCACGCCCCGGCACCGGCAGCCGCGGGGATCGGGAAACCAGTGAGACCGCCCCCGCCCTAGCTGTTGCAAAACATAGAATATGGAAAAATTTTCTCCAGAAAGGACGTTCTTTGATGTTTGATCTTTGATATTTGATCTTTGTATACTTTCAAGCCTAATCAACAAGAAAGGAGCAAACAAGCTCTAAGCGATGTCCAGGCGAAAGACAAATTATATTTCGGTGGAATTGCCTTGTTAAGGTTTAGGGTTGGACATGTTTCAATGGCCTCAGACCTAGAGGGAGATTAACAAAACTTGGGAAGAAGGATGTACCACTGACAGCGGACACAAAGAATGCAGAATGTACAGGCTACAAGGGTATTTGGCAGAATCCCCAAGATAAGGAAAAAATCAATAAAGGCAGCTCAGCAACTTCGCTCAAGTCAGCTCTGACTGGGAAAAAGGTATTTCTGACCAGGGAGATCACCCAAAGGAAGAGACCCAAAAGAAGAGAAAGACTGAGCATATGGACTAAACAGCATGAGAAGCGAGAGAATCGTTAACCAGTAGAAGGTAGAATACTAATTAATAAGAGAACTAGGTAACTTGTAGCTAATGAACATGAATGTCCTTGTTTGCTAAAATGTTTAAATAGTGAAAAGTTTTGGTAGACCTTGTGCCGGCTTTGTGGATTTGTCACCCAACACGCCTTTCTGCACAGAACTGTAAATAAATCAAATGTGGATTGGCCTCTTGCAAACTAGGTGAAAGAAGCTAATTTGGAGCAACGCAGGGGCACCTTCTCTGCCACCGCCACACTGAGTCTCAAGGGATCTGTAATCACTGAAGAGAAAAACAAAACAAAACACAACAACAAAGAACCCCAAGAAATAAACCACCAAAAAAAAAAAAGTTGGAGAAACAGAGTGAATGTTGTTCAAGAGCAGCTTTTAAATTGCCCAATACTACAGAATTTAGAAAGCTTCACCGGAACAATGCTAACAAGAGGAAACAAACCACAGACTAAGCATGGGAAAATACAAATGTGCCAGACAGCAGCTACCTGTGAAATAGTCATTGTATTTCTATGGTGAAAGTGAACAAGATGATATGACTGAATGTATTGGTTTTGCACGGCCTGGTTTTTGGTAGCGAGGGTAGAGGGGCACAAAGGTGGCTTCTGTGAGAAGCTGCCCCCGGGGCCGGGAATGCCAGCCCCGATCCACGCTGACACAGGGCGAAGAGGACGGGCTGCGACAGGGGCACAGCGAAGAACCGCGGGAGCGCGCCCGCCTGGGCCCGGCCCGGCCCTGCCTCAGCCCCGGCCCGGCCCCGCCTCCGCCCCGCCTCGGCCCCGCCTCAGTCCCGGCCCCGCTTCGGCTCCGGCC